>PVJA010012159.1:0-52733 GCA_004027025.1 Myocastor coypus
GGAGGGGAGGGGGAGGAAGAGGAGGAGGAGGAAGAAGAGGAGGAAGAGGAAGAAGAACAAGAAGAAAGGTTTCATGCTGGGGAAAGGACAAACTTCTCATTAAACTTTTACCTTTCCCCACTAACCTCATTCAACATAAGATCCTCATTAGCATCAGATTATCACCACCCTCTGTTATGCTTTCTTTGTTTTCCTCAAGATTAATGTGACCAATAAATAAGGAGATTCTGTCTGTCTTATGGCTTTCTGTTCCTTGTGAACAACTGGTCATCCCAGGTCCCCACTGCATTGTCAGTTTTTTCTGTTCTTCTTTCTTTGGGACTTGGGCTATAACACCTTACAGGTAGTAGGGGATTCAAAAAAGAAGTCCCCAGTACTGATTTGTTAGTGCTAATATAGGTTTATCTAATAGATCATTTATGTTAGCCCTGGTCAACTTTTTTGTCCTACTTTAAATTAAACAATGCTTACTGAATCACAAAGGAAGGGATCAGATTTTTGGATAACTAAGACATAAAAAGGAGAAAAAAGAGATGGGAACTAGAAGTAGAAAAGAGATAGAAAGAGGAGCAAGAAGAAGGAAGATGGCAGGAGGAAAAAGAGAAAGAAAAAAGGAGACATGAAAGGGGAAAAATAGTGGTGGTGAAACTTTGGAGCAGAGTGTAAGAAGATCGTGGTGGGGGGAGAAGGAAGAGGAGAAGTTCTCACTGCTTTTCTTCCTTTTCAGTTTTTAACAAATCTTGTCAGTACGTGTTTGCAGTACAAAATGATTATATGCAATGTGGAATGTTGGCACATACGCATGATACATACTAACTCTCCTTACTTATCATCTGTCCTTCTCTCCTCCTTCTCTTGATCACCTCCTCATTTGAAAAACATTTATCCTGCAGCACAGTGGTTATGAGAATGCCCTGAGGTCAAGTGGGCTGTATTGGAGTTACACTGAATAACCAGTGTGTATGGTATTAGGAAAATAGAAAAAAAATAAATTTCTTTATAGAGTTCACAAAATTTTACGTATAGAATATTCAGTAACTACTTGGACAAATACCAGAACAATCATTCTCTTTGAATTCCCATTGTGGGCTGGTAAATATGCAACATGCTTTTTAAAAAAAAATAAGCTCTTCTGATTTTTGTACTAGCTTCAGAATGTAAATGTTGTTACCTAATTTTGAAGCTGAGGAAATTAAGGGTCAAAGAGGAGTTAAGCCACAGGTCTGACATTAGTTGAGAGATGTGATGGAGGACGTGATAAGCATGGGTTTCATATCTGTATAATCAATTGTTATATTGTAATTGTCCCACAGAAGTCTACATGTTGATATATGGAGCATTCAAAAGGCAATTAGGCCATGAGTACTATATGCAGCATCATATTAATCCCTTGATGAATATATGGCTAAATGTACATGAAGGAGGCAGAGTCATGTAGGAACAGGTGGATAACAAGAAGCATGTCTTTGAAAGTTCTATGTCTCCATGACCCTGTCTCTCTGTCTGTCTCTGTCTCTCTCTCTCTCTGCCTCTCTTCCTCCCTCTTGGTTATTCTTAGGTTCTTCTTAACTTTATGTTTTAACCATCGTAAGTTTGCCAGGCATCCATGAACTGAACCTGCTGAAATCATAAGCCAAGAAATTGTCTCTTCCTTTATGTTGTGGGTATCAGTGATTATATTCCACTTATGGAGAAGCTGACTAAAACAAGCACCATATTGGGTAAGTTATGTTGTAGCAGCATAAATTAGTTAAAGTGGCTTGAGTTTAATTAATGATTCAGCATTAGTGATTCATTATGCTATTGATATATTTCTCAAGTAGGCCTATATCTTTATAATAGTATATAATAAATGCTTACTGATGGCTTCAATAGAAAATCATTCATCTGTACTATATACAGAGACACATAATAAATTAAACATGTATTATTTAGTCTTTTATTATTTATCAAGTACTGCTGAGTCAAGGTTTACTGAAAATAGACATTCACCTAATGTGAAGAAGAAAAATAAGAAGCTGAGAACAGATCAAATAACTTTTCTATTCATCACAGTTAAGTATCAAGAAATCAAGAATTACAGTTGGTCTTTAGGAGGCTTATGTAAATTAGCTCTAAAAAGTAGAAATATAAATTTTCTATTTAAGAAGAGGAGATAAATCCATTAAATTATTTTCAAAGAAAAGATCTAGAACTCAAAGTTTTGTTATTGCAAAAGAAAATACAAACAATCCAACTGCAGGATCACAACACTTATTTTAGACAAAACATTTGTTCCCTATAAATGCATGAAATTCACTTCAAGTCACTGTCAAAAGTAGTCCAGAAGTTTTCAGTTTGAGTATTAAGTGGGAGTATATGTGTATCCCACTTAATACTCAGCACAGAACTTTGTGCTGTCAGAGAAACTGAGTAGATTATATCTCAGAAAACAACATAAACATCTAGTTCTCAACTCCTACGAGTAAAAATAAGAAAAATCAAGCACATAGAAAATGTAGAAGTATTTGCAGTAGCTGAAATTCCATCCAAGGATTACAAAGCTGTTTACAGAGAAGTAAATGAAATTTTTTTGGTGGATAATTTTTTTAATATGATATTGAATCATGATTCAGAAATTATTTTACCTGGCTTGGATTGAACATATAAGAGTATAATACATAATGGACCCTGAACATTCAATAAAATAAATTACAAATGCTAGCATGAATACAGTGTTGGTTGATTTAGAATTAAATCTCCTGGTATGACTCACATACAGTGGTTCATGCTTATAATCTCTACATTCCAGGAGGCCAAAGCAGGCAGATCACAAGACTGAACTCAGTGGGGCAAATTTAGCTGTTTAGTGAGACTGATTGAAAATAGCACAAAAAAGGGGCTGTGGGTGTAGTTCTACAGGATTCCATCCCTGTAACATAAAAAGAAACTACCAACAGGAAATCATTTCCCAGATACATTGGTAGAGGAATCCATGCATATATGACTATGATATGTACACATATCCTGTGTCATTGTGTATATAAGGCATGCATTCTTCACCTCTATCTGAAGAGATGAGCTGGATGTGGTGGCAACTCAGTAGCAATGGATATATACATTGCCCACACCTTGGTTGCTAAAGATTGTTCTACAATCAATCAATCAATCTATCTATCTATAAATAAATAAAAATCAATCTATAAATAAATAAATAAATCAGTTGTTCAATCAAAACATGGATATAGGGTCTGGGGAGATAGTTCCATGGCACAAGTGCCTACCTGGCAAATGCAAAGTCATGATTTTGAACCTCAGCACCCCCCCCCCCACACACACACAAACATGGATGTAGGGCTCTTGGGAAAATTGGTGATGCCATAGTTGATACAGAAAAACTGAAAATGAGACAGGAGAATACCGTGATGTGAGAAAGTAAACAATTGATTAAAATTTAATTACAGAAAAATAGGGTGTATCCAATGAAGCCAGGAGCCAACGTTAAGGAACTCCCAAAGCTGAGACAGCCTGAGGAAACAAAAGCAAATAACAATACAGCTGGATCATAAATCAAAGAGCTAGATAAACCTCCACAAATCCATAATATATAGTAAATGATACAATAAATAAATAAGTGAGGGAAATAGGCAAATCTCTCCCACAAAAATAAGTCCAAATAATAAATGCAAAACATCACAGTAATAAATCAAACTATATTCCTCAACCATTTATCAATTGCAAAGGGAAATATAATAACTTCATAATGTAGAAACTTGGCGGAAATCATATTAAGCAAGGAATCAATCATGTCACTACTAATAAGACATATTGATTCATACACCCTAGATAGGATATGGTATGAAAATCACATCTGCTTGGTGGTATTCTTCCCCACACTCTGTGGCCTTAGCCATGACAAAGATTCAGAGAAGCCCACATCGAGGGACATTCTAGAAAATACCTAAGCAGTACTATTCCAAAGTGTTAGAGCCATGTCATATAAAAATTTAGTTAAATTTTCACAGATTTTAGAGAGTGAAGAGCCATGCCAAATAAACACAGCACAGCATCCTTTAAAGAGAAAAGAAAAAAAAATAAAATAAAAAATAAAGAGAAAAGGACAGTAATGAGAAAGCTTGTAGTGTGACTGAGGTCAATTAATTTGTTAGTTTTTATTATTGCACAATGTTTATACATGATGCTTTTGTTAGAGAAACATTAGTAAAAGATACACAAGAACATTGTGTTAGTTTTGAAGCTTTTATGTAAGTATTTTAAGATTTGTTTAAAATCATAAAACCAAAATGAAAAATTTGAAACTTCTCCAGAAAGTAAGCATATAAAATACGGGGAAGCCTCAGATATGACAAAGGGAGAGAAAAATATGTGCAAGTTAAGATCTAGAGGGTTTTTTTTTTTTTTTTTTTTTTTTTGGCTTTTAAAGAAGTGTGTTCAAATATAATGCACTTGTTGAAAGTTGGGTTCCTGGGAATGCAGTCTCTCAGGTATAGATCCATGTACAGAGTGAATACACACATAAGTCCTATTGCACGGAGGTGAAAAGCAATCAGACAGAAGATAAATGTAAAATGTATCTTAAGGAGCCAGGGAGACTGTTCAGCAACATAAGCTCCTGCCTGTCAAGTATAAGGTCATGATTTTGATCCCTGGTTAAATAAATAAATAAGATGGCACCTTAACTTTAAGCTCAACAATGGTTCCAGCCAGCGTATAGGAAAAGGGAGCTTGGAAGGATCATTAAAGTTGTTCCTGGTTGGGACAAGCTTGGCAGCCTTACCTACTCCAGTTTTATCAGTCACCAAATGTAATTTGCTCCCTGGGCTAGCCAGGCGTTGCATAGCTGAGACCATCACAGTTTCCACCTTACATGAGCCCTCCCTTGGCTGGGGAGTGGTCCTTCCTTTCTAAAAGGAAGGCCATGGACCATCATAGCACCAATTGTATTGCTCATCTCCAATAAGAATATAAATTATATTAGCTTACAACTAATGCGTTTGTAGTGATGATTGTGAGGCTGCAAAATCACAACACGATATAACCAAACAAAACAAAAGAATCATACATCACAGGGAATGATCATGTCATATTGGCATACTAAAGCTTGGCAGAATGGGAACAGATGTTCCATGTGAGGTAGAGAGAGGGAAACCCAGCATGACAAGAAAGTGAGAGAGACTGAGTACCTGAAGAACTTTCAGGCCTCCTGAGAATGAAATGAAATGAATATACCCACTTAGATAGGGATCAAGACAGTTTATTTGATTCTAGTGGGAAAGGTGGCCTACCAAAAAGGTTTACAATTCCAAGGTGCATAAAAAGTAGTACATAACTAGGTCACATGAATTTAATAAAAGTAATGATAGGGCAGGCATTTACCTCTCAAAATTGTCCTGTTGCTAATATCTGGAGACTATAAACATTGGTATATAATAATATAGAAGTAAGGTTTCAGAGAGGTTGAATTTGCTAATACTATGGCAATGAATTTAAAATAGGAAAGTTACCCTAGATTATTAGGACCAGGACATACATCTGTAAATATTGCATTGTCTCAGTAATGTGAGAAACTTAAAGTGCAAATAAGAACCAAACTGTACAAGAGATGTGGTGAAGAGTTATTTGAAAGGAAAGGTAAATTAGGGAGGGAAGAGGAAGAAGGGAAGGAAGGCAAAAGAAAAAACAGGAAAAGAAGGATAAAAAGGAAACAAAGTTTTGTAAATGTGAAGCCAAGAGTCACTGCAAGGAGAGGAGAGAGAAAGACAAATCCAGGTCTATCATATATGGTACAACTTAGCTATGATGAATGTGATCATCGTGGTACCTTAACAGCACCAGTGAACTTAAGGAAATAAAATAAGTGACAAAATTGAGGCAGAAAAGGAAAATCACGACTTTCAAAAACTTGGAAGGTGCAATGCTGCTGGCCTTAAAGACAGGAGAATAAGGATACAAGTGCAGGAGTGCAGCCAGCCCCTGTAACCTGAGAATTTCTGAGGAACGTATTTTCAAGTAGCAACTACAGAATGTTGTCTACTGATATACTAATTCTAACCACATTTCCAAGACTGTGTCAAATGCACAAACTACAGAAGAGTAAAGTACTGTATTTGTGTTATGTAAGCCTCTAACATTGTTAATATATATATATATATATATATGTATGTATATACGTATATATATATATGTATATATACGTATATACATACATATACATTGATATATATATTAATATATATTAATATATATGTATATATACATATATATATATATTACAGTTGAAATAGAAAAATAAAATGCATTTGGAAGTACAGGTTGCCCTTTATAACTGGCAATCTCTGGTAAAATAGATCACAAATTGAAAGAACAGACTTGCAAAAGAAGATAGAAGTTCAAGTGCCCACCGGAAAGGAGGAAGTTGAGCAGGCCAAGACAGTAATAATATTCCGGGGAGTAGTCACTCACTATCACCACAATCTGATAGCAACCAAATATGTGCAGTAAATCTACAAAGCTAAGTATGCTGTAGGTGTGATCACTTACTTTTTCATGTAGAAGCAAAGGCTTGAGATTTCTACAGGAAAACATAGACAGTAAATTATGGTTAACTTCAGTCCTTGTTGGCTTTTAGCTTAGCATTAAGTCCCTTTTCCCCTACTAGCCAAAGAAGCAGCTGTGTCTGTGTTCTTGGAGCTGAGTAAAATCTTCAGGAGATAGGATCAGTGAAAGGGACCATTTTTTCCAAGTATTGGGGATGTGCACTCTAAGAGCCTGTTACCATTTCTGTATCACAGAGATGCAGACAAAGAGAGGGGTGGTCACTGTGGTAACAGTCTTCCTCCTCTAGTGTTGCAAACTTACCTCCTTCTGTCTGATATGACTTCCAGGGGACTGGAAGAGCACCCCAAATCTCCAACTGTTTTACCTTTTACCCTTTGGGATCTAGATATTGAGAAAGAAGTTATTTTGCATTGAAGAAGGAAAGTAAAAGTCTCAGCATGTTCAGGCCTAGGCAAAGCTGAAAGATCAGAAAAGTCTTGAGAAGTATATATCTCAGCCTGACATGGGGCACAGACACTCCCTACAGTGATCAAAAGACAAAACTAAAAACAACAAAGCCTAGGGATGGAGAAGGTGTTGATTTATAAAATAAACATGTTTCCATGGCTATTACCTTCAAATTTATTGCCTTCAGTCTTATAACCACGGTGGTTACTTTTGAGTGACCTTTTTGAACAAAATAAAAAAGAGGAAAAGAAGGAAGAAAATAAAAAGCATAATATATAGAAAGATACAGAAAGACGTACCTTATTTAACAGGAAAAATTCTACCAATAGAAATTCTCAATGAAAAAATCTACTAGGTAGCAGCTGGAGGAGATAGCTTCATGGCACAAGTGCCTGCCTGGCAAGTGCAAGGTTGTGAGTTCAAACCTCAGTTCCCCCCATACACACACACAAAATCTGCTGGGAAAAAAGAAAAAACTGAGAAAGTAAACAAAGCTTTGTTTATGAGGAGGAAAAGAGAGGGTGAAATGAGAGGAAGGGAATGAAAAAAAAAGAGGCATCACTGTGTATCATGTGAAGGTCCAAATTTCCTATGATCAGTGTGATCATTATGTGTATCTAAATTAGACCTAACTAGAAAGAAATAAATGACATGAGAACAAAATGGAAAGTGCCCATAAAGTGCTCAAAAACCAAAAAGAAACTAAAACTAAATGAGCAAATATCCCAGAAAAAAATTGAACTTCAACTTATCTCCATACAGGTTTGTTTCTCTTACTAGTCTGTACAGTTCCCAAAATGCAGGGACAGTGTTAGCACTGACATATCTAATACATACCTCAGGGTTTCCACTCAGAGTGCACTTGGTAAAGATTAGCTTAATCCCTCTCAAAGTTGCAGAAGTAGAGTATTATGATGAGGAACACAAAGCCAACTTGTGTTGGTTTTCAATTTCAGATCATTTGTCTGTAGAATGAGGTGCTAATTGCCAATCACTAAAATTTGGAATTTATCTTCAGAATTGGTTGCTGATACAGTGTAGAAGCCAGAGGACAATACTTGATGTGTTCATATATGGAGGTGAGGTGGGTACTTAGATGGTAGATGTTTCCTTTTAATTGAGAAGGATGAGGACAAGGAGAAAGTGAGGAAGAAGTAAGAGAGAGAGAGAGAGAGAGAGAGAGAGAGAGAGAGAGAGAGAGAGAGAGAGAATAAAGTAAGCATGAAACACGAAGATTATTTTACTCAGAGAAACTCTAGCCAAAGGCAGACTAGAATCTAGCCTCCAGCACAGCACAGCACTGCAGGAACACTTAGGCAAAGGACTATGCCTAAGGGTCTACTTTAGGAATCTATGCTTGAGGTATGGCTTCTGCAGTCATCAGGAAACCACACACCCAATTCCTAGGAGAGCTGAGTGAAGGATTTGTGCTTGTCACTTTTCAAAAGCAGGTCCCTTCAGTTTGAGGTGTAGGATTTCCTTCTTCAACCACAGAACTCAAAGCCAAACTCACAGATGCTCCAAAGAGCTATTAGCAATCTCTGTCTTACCTCAGTTTCCTTCTGAAGGAAGATTATGGGAATTAGCCTGTTTGTAATTCAGAATTTTGTTCACTTAACAAGCATTTATC
The DNA here is from genome assembly GCA_004027025.1 of Myocastor coypus. Taxonomy (NCBI): domain Eukaryota; kingdom Metazoa; phylum Chordata; class Mammalia; order Rodentia; family Myocastoridae; genus Myocastor; species Myocastor coypus. The sequence goes on from PVJA010012159.1 coordinate 8,636, forward strand.
ATAGAAATAGAAAGCACATCTGGCAGAAGGATGGAGAGGACATTCTTGGTGGTGTCTTTGTGTATGATTTCAGAGTCACTTCAATTATTTTTCTGCAGGTCACAAATTATTTTCCTGGGGAATAAGGAACAGAGCATATAAGCAGTTGATATTATTGATGGAAGAAACCCATAACTTTATAACTCTGGGAAGAGCTTATAGGTTATTAAATAGTAATAAATTGGTAAAAGATTACTGAATTCTCAGTGATTTACCCAACTGAGGACCCCTGCCTGCTCTGTAACATAATGTGTAAATAAATGTATGACTGATCCTGGAATTAAGAACATTATTTAATATGATTTCAAATTTCTTGAAATCAATAAAGTGACTTTAGGCACATCAGACAAAAGTAAAAATTCATCATTGCATTACTAGTCTTATAAAAATTTTTAAAAATCTGAATAAAGATTTGTAGCTGAGAATGTGAGGGAATTTTTCCCAGTGGAGAAGGTTTATGTAAACCTAAGTGGTCTAGCCTAGCGCACATGGCAGAAGAGTTTGAATTTATTGTTAAGGACAGTAGTCTTTCCAGAATCCACAGCAACCCACTGAGAGGCCAAAGGTAATTTCTAGACTTTCTGTTTGTAATGTTAAGCTAAAACTGAGAAAATGAACTTGCCTGATACTACTACACAGTCACTGGATGTATTGTTCGAGCTGGGGAACCCTGGTTCCAACCGTCACCAGCTACTGAGGATCACTGTGCCTCAATCCTGGGAGTCTAGCCAGGGGCACGTGTCTCTCCTCTACTTTCTGTTTTGCTCACTTGTAGCACAATGCGCTGAACTGTGGGCAGCTTCTGTGGCTAGCAGGACTGGATTTGTGTATTACATTACCTTATTTTAATTAAACTATTATGAAATAGATAAGTGGTCTTAAAAGATTTTTTCCAACCCTGAGAGCCATGGACTCAAACCGATACTGATAATGCAAATGAAAGTGAGGAGCTCAGAAGTGACGAAGTTGACACTTTCTCATAACCTTTGGTGGCTCCTCCTTGGCCACAAGAGGACACATGCAATAATGACAATACAATCAGCCCTGACAAGTAAAGAGACTCGACATCACCCAGAAGGTGACTGGACATCTACTACTGCCAAGATGAACTTTGTCTTAAGTATGCATTTTATGCTAAGCTCTCAGCAACGATGCAAATTCAGATGGTTAGTAAGATACATTAAAATACTGCTCATTTTTCAATATTCATAAATGATTTTTACATAACAGTTTAGCAAGCAATCTGATAACATGTTAATTATGATATAACATCTCAGTTTGTGTGTGTACTTCATAGTATTAATATAAAAATATGAAAATCAGATGTTTGGGGAACACATATCCATAATGTTCAATGGCTACATACTTGAAAACTATGACTGTTTTGTTTTAGTGAGCTATTTTCAAATAAAGGAATAATCTTGAAGTCTAACTTTATGAAGGTAGATAATTATGTTACGCTGTGTACACTAGAGGAAAACACTTAAAAATAATGCTATTCTGATGTTGGAGATAAGAGTCAAAGTGGATCTCAAGAATTTAAGACTTCTCCCTATGCTCACCATGGCAAAATATTCCTAAGTAGAGGTATTTGTCCATAGGGAGTCTTATTTTAAAGAAATACTTTTATGCAGAAGAAAAATAACAATATGTAACAAAAAAGTCATGGGGCAAATGTTTTGTACAGGGCACGTAGACTATTCTTTTTTTTTTTTCTTTTCTTTTCTTTTTGAGGCAGGATCTCGCTATGCAGTTCAGGCTGACCTCGAGCTCACTTTTGTAGCCCAGGCTGGTCTTGAACTCGCACCGATCCTCATGCCTCAGCTTCCCGAGTGCTGGGATTACAAGCGTGAACCACCATGCCCGGCTTAGACTACCCTTTTTTTAGCTGTTCTGAACTAAAAGTTCAGAGAGGTGAAAAAATACCCCTCCCCAAGTAAAATAATAAAGAGATTCTATATGCTTTTTTTTCTAAGAGATCTCTGTTATTTAATAGGAAAGGACATAAAATGCCAGATCTTGGAGACGCTCAAGCTTCATTGGTCAAAGGAAGCCACAGGAATATAATTAAAAAGATACAGTGTGATGCAAGGAGTTCCGGTCTCAGCCTGAGAGCCCGCACTGCAGACATTCTCTCAGGGCTCATTCTCAAGAGCTGATGTTCCTGGGTTAGCAGACCCTAATTAGAGAAGCAAGGCTTTAGAGCCATACTCTCTGAAGTTATTTCAGCTTGCATTACATTAAATAAAAAGATGAGCATGCACCTTGCTATGTGTGAATATATTAATATATAAAGTAATATTATTGCTATCATTTGTTAACAGTATTTTGGATATTATAAAATGAAGCCAGAAATAAAAAGTTATAAATGACGATATTAAAAATAAATGGAATTTGAAATTCTAGTACCTTCCTCCTGTGCCTTCCTCCCTCCAGGATCATATTTTCTAACTTTGGAGCATTTACTGAAGTCTGGAAGCTGTAGGGCTGAGGTATAGTTATTAATTTTTCTTTTTTTTTTCATCTTAACATTCACTGGCCACTCCAAAAAAATGGAGGCATGATAAAATAACTGGGCATTAATACCTCCAAAATGGGAATTAACTGACTCTAGCATAGTTTTCTAGCATCCAATTTCCAATGAATATAACGCCTTTTGAAGTAGCATAATTATCAGTATTAATTCTTACAAAACACATATGTGTTAAAGTAAATAGGAATTATTAAATAAATGGAGAAAATCTGGAACTAATCAAGTGCTTTGCTAAGCTGAATTGAAATAATACAAATTCTGAGAGAGTCAAACTTTGGCATATCCTTTTCTCTGTCTTCTGCTTGCATTTTGCATGATGAAGAATCTCAGTTTGCAAACACAGTGAACCACAGCTCCAAACCATCTGCACAGGATCCATCCAAGCAGAATTATCCTCTTCCACAGCTCTCTAAAATAACTCATACTAGAAGGAGATAAAATACAGTCATAGGTGCTTCAGAGCATATAATTATTTTCCATGTGTTTCAAGTATGAGTTTTGACACCTAACTCTCTGTTCTCAATTCACCAGTCTTGCAGAGTTATCATGAAATTTAACCTAGTTTTTGAAGGTGATGTTAGGAAGTGGTTGGTTGAAGAGGGCTTTCCTGGAGGCCTAACAAGGAGGGACAGATGTCCCTCCCTGCCAGCACTCTTTCCTTGCCCCTGGGCAATCATTGTATGACAGCTTTTCTCTACTAGATCCTTCCACCATTCCACAAAGAGCAGACTGCCAAGGGACAGGAATCATTAACACAGTTGTCTCATTTAAAACTGAAGAGAGAATAAATAAGGTTATCAGAATCTCATGGCCGAACTGTGGTATCAGAGGGCAACATTAGCAAGAGAGTTTTAACTAAGGCACTCAGCCAGAAGAATCTGTTTAAGAAGAAGCTCAAACATTCTGTCCCTGTGACCTTTCTCCTTCTATTTCACACTTTTTCTTTTCTGTTCTCTTCGGTTTTCTTTCTTTGTTTTCTCTTTGACTTTCTTTCTTTCTTTCTTTCTTTTTTCATCCTTCTTTCCTTCCTTTCTTTTTTATTGTCTGACACAAACCAAAAGCCAAAGATCATGTGACCCTTACTGCATAAAGGCAAATTTCTAGACAGACAATAGGATGCACAAGAAAGAAAAAATTGGGGGGCAGATATAGACAAAAAAAACTGCTAATGTATACCACGCAAAAAATCTGGGCATTACAGCCAGGCGTGGTGGCTCACGCCTGTAATCCCAGCACTCGGGAGGCTGAGGCGGGAGCATCGGTGCGAGTTCGAGACCAGCTTGGGCTACAAACGTGAGCTCAAGGCTAGCCTGAACTGCATAGCGAGACCCTGTCTCAAAAAGACAAAACAAACAAACAAACAAAAAATCTGGGCATTTTAATATGCCTCTTAATTATGCTATTCCTAACTTGTAGTTATTCCTAGTTGTACTTAGTATATTTTTAAGAGGATTTTGTTGGTGTCAAACAGGCACCAATTTTTCTCAAGACAGGTTATAATAAAAGCTTTGTTGACGTGGCTGTGACTACTACTGATCACCAAAGTGTTTGCACAACTTTTAGTTACGAACTCCAAAAGTTATTGTGAAGAATCCAAGAGATATATATAATACCAAATTATACCAAAAATTAAAGAATCTCTTAGGCATGATTTAATGAAAGATGAGAAATCAGACTCTTCTTGTTTCTAATGAACCATGCCTTTGAGATTAGTTAATCATTCTCAAAGACTGCCACAAGGGCAGAAGCATCAGCACCATGTGTAAAACAGTGAGAAATTCAAATCCTAGAGATGTGTGAAAGATAAACTGAGTCAAGGACTACAAGGACTTGGCATTTCAGTTGGTGCTTTGGTTCTTCTAAAATGTTCTGACACTCACTGAAGATTTGTAACCTCCGGATGCAACAATGTCTCTGAGGGTTGTAAGTTTTAGTGAATAAAAATACAGTATAACTGGATAAACTTGTATTTTAGGTAAACAAAATGTTGTTTTCTTACTGTATGTTACTAAAATTTAATGAAATGTCTTCAGTTTTGTGAGGTAGCCCTAATCTGTACCTGAAATCAGACAAGCTACTGGTCCAGGAGACATCCAGAATATGCTGAAGACAGCTCAGAATTACAATGTCTGTGCTGTGAGAATAGGTTAGTACTAAGCCAGTGGCATTGAAATGATTATCTTCAAGACATAGCCAATGTTTCCAGAAATTGTGAGAGATGCAAATTTTTAATCCCAACTCCCTACCACTAAGTCAGAGACTCAAGATGTGATCTAAGAACAGCCTTATGCAATTCTTCTGCACCCTGAAGTTTAAAAAGCATTGCACAGTGGTCTTCTCTATCAAAAGGTTGCAGATTCAGCCAAACACAGGTGGAGAGTACTGCAAAAATGTTTAAAATGATCAAGATACAATTCCTCCAAAGAAGTATACATTTTATGCATTGCAAACATTTGTTGATAAATGTTTAAAACTATCTCTGCATTGAACATATCAAAATTTATCCCACTATTATTGCCCTCATAATAGAGCAGCAGTCTTTTGTGTCATATGTGGTATTTAAAGCCATCTAGAGGTAAGGAGAAGTATAAGGAATTTGAAGACCCTCAGGTGTCTGTATCTAGTAGGAAGGAGGGAGGTTCTGGAACCACACTCCAGGATATACTAAGGTACAACCCTAACAACAAATTTCCAGCAATGAATCTTTTCTACTTCTCCTTCAATTACCAAATTGAGAGGCTTTATCAATGACATCCATTTCTCCCATGAAAGTAAGGAAAGAATATTTGACTCATGGAACTCTTTTGGGACCAATTCGAGTGTGTCCAGAACTCTACTCATTAAAAGTGGCAAGAAACTGAAAATGGAAGTACTGCATTATCCAGCAATACATCTCCTGGGCATATACTGAAATGACCCAAGCCAGAACACCAAAGGTATACAGTACATTCCTGCTTATCATGGCTCTATTCACAAGAATCAAATAATAGAATTAACACAGGTACGTGCAAAAGAAGGAGTAAGTAAAAGAAAATTTGGCATGTATGCACAATGACATGTTATACAGCCCAAAAGCGAAACAAAATCATGTCATTTTCAGGAAACTGGGTGGTAATGGAGATCATTATGTTAACAGAAATAAACAATTCTCAGGTTTTTTCATGTGTTGAATCTAGAGAAAAAGATAATATTGAAGCCAAGGGAGGTTTGCTAGAACATCGGAAGAGAAGATAGGGAAGGGTGTGGGAGGGAAGGGAAGGAAAGAGAAGGTGATGAGGAAGATAATACGACCAGAGTATGTGGCACTTGTATATATGCATATGGAAAGATCGTGATGAGATATATTAAGTTCTTCCTAAGTTTGCAGTAATCATTGTAATATTGATTCAACGTAGTGTCAAAAGTTCATGGTTATGTCTCATGTAGGTCTGATCGACAACCAAACTTTCTCACTCTATTTCAGCATATATATATATATATATATATATTCTAATTATAGATAATTTGTACCTTTATATGATATATTTTCACTTAATTTGTCTTTCATCCCATCCACTCTTCTCCTTTCAAATCCTATTTCCTTCCCTATTTATAAAGCTTTGTTTCCATTTTATCCTTCTTCACTATCTTTCGTTTTCTGTTCTCTTCCTTTCCCCTTTCCTTAGTTTCTCTTTCTTTTTGAACCATTTCTTTCCATTTTACAATAACCATTGTATATTTCGATCCTTATTTGCTTTTTCAGTTTCTCACACCAGTAAGTTAATGTGACATTTATATGTGTAAGCCTCATCAATTTTATTCAAAAGTATATTGAATAAAAATTCAAATTCCATCCATGTATCTAGAAATGTTTCAAGTTTACACTTTTTTATGGCTGAGTAGTACTCCATTATATATTAAAAATTTTTCTTACCTTTTCTTTGGTTGATAGATACTGGAGCTATTTAGATGACTTAGTGGTGATGCTATAAACTTTGCTGCTACAAAAGTGAGTGTGCATAGATCACTGTGCCATGATGTTTTGAATTCTTCCAGGAAGATGCTCAAAAGGGGAATAGTTGGGTTGAATGGGACCTCTAATTCTACTTTTCTGAAGACCCTCCACACCAACATTCACCGTGGTTGCCCCAGTATACACTCCTACCAATAGTAGGGAAGGGTTCCTTTTTCCCCACAGCCACTTCAGCATTTGTTATTGGTTGATTCTTGATGATAGCCATTCTTTCTGGTGTGAGACAGAATCTCAGAGTTGTACTTCTCAAATGACCAATGATGTTGAACATTTTTTTAATATATTTAATGCCATTTGCATTAATTCATCTGAGAAGTGTGTATTCATCTCAGAATCCTAATTTTAAGGATCAATAGAACAGATTAGAAGAGGCAGAAACAACTTCAAGCACACTCAGCCGTGTCATGTTTGACAAGGGGAACCAAGCACCCTCCCTGAAAGAACGACAGCCTCCTTAATAAAGAGTTCTGAGAAACTGGCTCTCCATGTGCCTTGGCACAAAACTAGACCCATGTTTCTCACCATGTGTTAAATTGAGATCAAAATGGATTAGAGATCTAAACATTAAAGTAGAAATACTAAGTCTTCTGGCAGAGAGAAAAGGCAGAACTCTTGAGGACCTAGATGCAGGCAAGGTTTTCACAAACAAAACCTCCGTGGCCCAGGAACTACTACAAAGAATCAGCAACAGGGGTCTAATCCTATTAAAAAACTTTATACAGCAAAAGAAATCACTAACAGAGTGAAAAGACAACCCACAGCACGGAAAAAAAATATTCAATTGTCTCTAAGACAACAGAATTTTATCTAGACCATATAAAGAATTGTAACAATCAGTCCTCTAAATTTTAATATTCTAATGAACTTTATTAAATAAATAAATGTAATTACAACAAATTTAAAAAATGAAAGAGAAAAAGTAGATGATTTGGTAATAGAATGTGATAATATTAATGATATAGGCATTTAGTAAAATTACTTTAAAGTACGTAATGTAAAAATGCAATGGGTATATAGAGGAAAACTTTGGATTTATTTTAATGGGAAAATCCACAAAACCTCTCTTGACTCTTGACAACTCAATTAGGCCAAAGCTTAGTAAGGACATAGAGGGTCTGCAACATAGTTGTGAAGCTCAGCCTGCCAAGCACACAGGCTGGTGACACGTGCAGTTACTTTTTGTCATATATATGTTCAAGTACTGGCTACTTGCAAAGCTGTAAAGTTCAAACAAATTTCAAATAACAGCTATTGTTCAGGTCATAATGTCTGATCGAACTATAATTAGTCCAAGAATTGGCAATAAAAATATTTGCTTGGAATTGCGTCATAATAATTTTGAAATGCCTTATTGTGTTGGAAAAGGAATCATAATGAAAATATAAACACATCAATAAGTAAATTATAAGAGAAAATGACATCATAGGAGAAAATTTAAAAACAGTAAATATGGTGAATACTAGATACTGATTATCTAAAGTCCTTACATAGTAGAGAAGAAAGCTACAAAACAGTGAGCAGTAGCAGCAATAGAAAAACAATTGTATGAGTAAACAAATAATAAAATCAATATTTAATAAAATAAAAACAGTGAAATGATAAATTTAAAAGTAGCTAGCTGGTTCTTTGAAAAAGTAATCAAGAAATAAAGACAATGTGAGTTATGTATACAAGGAGACAGCAGGCTTCCTCAGCAAGCAGAAGCAACCAGGATAGACTTTAATTTCCTAGGAGTCCTTAATTAAGGAAGCCTAAGGTGAGAGCCCTTATGAAGCAGCCCGTGATCTCGGTCCTGAGGACTTCTCCTGTTGGGTGATTGAAGAGAGTTTAATAAAGGCACAACCTACAAAGATGCAAATGGGTTTTTAAGAAAACTAACAAAGGTTAAGTGGTTTGCATAAGCTGTGGGACATTTGCCTTTCACATTCTAAAGGGGCAAAGAAAATGTGCCTTTCTCATAATCCAGAGAGAAGGGTGGAAAGTCCCTGACCTCATTACCTTCCATTCTGTAAATCCCACTTACATTTCCTATTGGCTGAACCCAACTGAAAGATTTTGATAAAAGCAACACTACAAACTTGAGATCTAACGAAGATAGCTGGGGAAAAATCATTGTTTCCCCCAGGAAGTCAAGGCTTTGATTACAGAAGCTGCAGTGAGAAGTTGAGGAGACTGAAGCCTTGTTTTTCTGGGAGAAGCTACTCCTTGTCCTTCGTAGTGGTCTGAGATTTTACTTGGAATTGCTCTGTCTCTTCTTTGCTTGTCTTATGAAAGGTCTAGATGTACACAGCAGGAGAAAGTCCACAGTCAGTATAGGTGACAAGTCCTGGTCAGGCTATGCTGTGTCTGAATCCTTCAATTTCAATTAATAGCATGACCAGGTTCTTTGTAGCCAAACCCTCATGCCTGCCTGGCTAACACTGGTTTTATAAAAACCCCCTTCGTTATCATCCTCTCTTACCTATTTTTTCATGTTGAAATGTTCACTGATTTTTTATTGTTATCATGTATTCAATTATAGAATGTTGTTCTTTATGTCATGGACAGCATCCGAGGACCATGAAAAATGCTGTGAATCTGCAAGTTTTGAAATTTTTCCTGTCATTTCACTGAGCTGCTGGAATGGAGAAGGTATGACCTCTTATACTGCATCAGCCATTCTGAACTTGAAGTGCTCAAAAATTCATTAAGAATGAGGACAGGGATCTGAGGCTGATTTGGTCATTTTGAAATGCGAAAATGTTGTTGATGATTTAGAAAGGATGTGTTCCAGTGGTTTGAGTCAGGATTCTTAAATTATTTACCAAATTCAAGCTGAAATGCCTGTACTGAACAAAACAAAGAAAGTGTATGTGAACGAAAATTGGGTTGCCAACAATAGAGACTTTAAATAGAAAGCCAATAGCCCTTAGTACAAGTGCTGTATTTCTCAGACTGCAGTGAACTTCAAACACACTCCTCCTGTACACATGGTAAGTGCATTAAGAGTTGTCGAAATGATAACAAACTGCATTTTAAGTATCCTGTTAGAATGAATTTCCTTTTTATTCCTTTGTTTTTTTCAGTTGCTAATGGTCACTTCCAGGGTGGGCTAAAATTCTAATCCTGTTCACAAGATATTCCAACCCACTGAAATGAGACATATGCTGAAGAATTGAGTGCAGGTTTTATTTTTGTTTGTTTGTTCCTTTTAAAAGCAGTTGCATTAAAAGATCTTCTGTTGAAGCCATTCTGAAAGAGCAGTTGCTCATATAATATACCAAACCTTCCAGACAGATTTCAGACAATAGCACAGTAGCCCAATTTATCTGAATTTTAATAACACATTTTCTCTACTGGGGTATCTAAATGTTATAGTGAGTACCATCCAGAATTTTCTATGAATGTTCATAATCTTTTGTCTTTTCGTCATTGAATTTGCTTGTGGCTTGGTGTTATGGTTCAAATCTACAATGTCCCCCAAATTCTCTTGTGTCTGGGAGTGATCGGAGAAGAGCAAGCTACACTCATCTGTGGATCCTCCATTGACAAGCTCGGTTGCCGAATGTGTGTGGTGGACTGGGGCCTCACTGGAGGAAGCTCACTGGCAGGGGAGATAGGAGGCGGCCTGAAAGGTGTATTTTTCACCGGGGCTCTCCAAGGTTACCTTGGAGTCAGCAGCTATCCTCCTCCAGGCTGCCTTTACACCATGCCATTCCTACTCTGGAGCCAATTGATTTGGGACTGAACCCAATGGAAGCTGTAAGCCACATCAGCATCTCTGCCTTTAAGTTGCAGAAATCAGGGTTTGTGCCTCAGTGGCAGGAATGGGACAGAGACACCGGCTCTTCTCTCATATCTAAAGTAATTTACTTATGGTTAACATGGTTGCACTGTGGCTCCCAGTGATCCAGCTCAACTCCCTGTTCACCCTGTCACTGTGATTTCAATGCATTTCCTTTGGATTCAGAAGCAAACTAACATCCTGGCTTTCTTCCTTCTGGCTAGATTGTTCTTACTCTTTTATTTCATTGGTCCATCATCTGTTCATTCTTTATCTTCCAGTTTAAATGCTGTTTGTTCCAAGGAAACTTTTTTGATCTCAACAAAGGATAGCCACCCTCAGGGGTGTTTTTGCCCAACTCAAAATATTCAAAGGGATATAAGAATTTGAATGTTTTAGGAAAAAGTGTACAACCACAGGGAAAGATAAATTTAAGGATGGCGAATTGGAGAGCAGCATGAAAAGGATCATTATGGTTGGAAAGTTACAAGTAAAGGTAAGAGTAGTAAATGATACACTCAGAGAAACAGGCAAATGCTACTGCCTGCAGCTATAAAAGTAATTTACATTTTAACATAAATGCAATGGGAAGTCAGAGGAATTAGGTAGTTAGTGATATAACATAGTTTACATCACTCCATCTCTTTATACTACTCAGACTATAAAATTCAAAATAAAAATTTGAAGAATAGCTTACATCATCAATGTATCTCTTCATTTTGTTCAAGTATGACTTACTATATTAGAAACGTAATGCATTTTAGTCTTTATATTTTTCTGACTTTGTATCTCTCTTTTTCAAGACTAATAAAATCTTAAAGATATTCCCCAAATACCTGTACCCATATTGTACCAGCTACATTTAAGAATTACCTGGGGAACTTGTTAAAACCTGACATTTCTGGGTGAGGCAGATAGTATTTTTTAGTTACAAACACCAGAACCTACTCTTACAAGTTGAGACAAAAAAACACTTATTACACCTTTTTCGATTTCCCTCAAAATCCTCAGGGTCTCAGAGATTGAGAATTCAATTCACAGACTATAGAGAAAAGAACAATATGGAAACCATACCACTGTTGGCTCCCAGCCAAGAGTTTTTCACCGCTGCTATCGTTGGATACTCAGAATGGACACTGAGTGCTAAACAGGAAGCCAGGACACTGAACAGGTCATTCCATGCAGGATCACAGCTAACACTGCCTCCGAGCCTTCTGTGTCTCCCTATCATGGTCCAGTGCATTACTGATAAGACAATGACTCAGTGCTCACATGGCTTTTCTTCAAAATGAAACCCATGAAGGAACACCTCTTAGGTCGAATTGAGGATACAGACTGTAACTCCAATCTCACATCCATTGCAAATCTAACTGTTCCAGTTTCTATAACTACAGCGTAGAGGAGATGTCAAAATGATTCTGGTAGACATAAATATTCTCAAGCTCCATTATCAGTAGAAGTGCAACATTTGTGCCTCCCTGCTTCTTTGTGTCAGGGTCAGGAAAGTAGAACATGGTGAAATTCTGCACAGAGCAATGCTTACTCATCCACAGAAGAGCTGCCGCAGAAGCACTCTGTTTATCAAGTTTATGTGCTGCAGAATTTCTAAGATAAACAATTTAAAAATTCGAAGATTTACTTTGGCTTACTGTTTTAGAGGCTTCAGTTCACTGCCAATGTCTCTGGGCCACTAGCAGCATAGTAGACCGTGGCAAAAATGCTTGGTGTTATAGTTTACATCCTTAGTTACCTTTTACTCATTGCTGGGACAAATACCCAACACTCAAAGTGAAGGAAGGAAAAGTTTATTTATCTCACAGTTACTGGAGGTTTCAGTTAATATTTGGGCGGCTCCAAGGCTGAGTGGAGTAGGGCAGAGAGCAAACAGTTCCTGGTGGCGGAACACCGACAATCGCAACAGAGGCATCGGACCAACCAGGGGAGCAGAGAGCAACAGTGTGCATCTATCTCTCTGTCTCTCTTTATATTACATTCAGGCTCTCTGACTCAGCCTATCCACCTTAGGCCACACCCATAACCCCAGCCATACTCACAATGATAACCCTATCAGTACTAAAATACATAATCCCAGTGGATCATGAGTCAAGTCTCAAACTCTAGAAGTCCCCATCCCATGATTCCATGAGGCATTGGGGGGACAACTAGACATAAACCATAACAGTTAATAATCTTTACCCACTCCTCAAACACTCATAGATGGAAATTTGTAGAAGGTGACTGCATCATGGTTTTTTTTTTTTGTTGTTTGTTTGGTTGGATTTTATTATTATTATTATTATTATTATCACTGGATTGGGCCCCTGATGGTTTTATAGCTGACTGTGATGTTGGGAGGCAAAGTCTGGTGGGAAGAGCCTGGTGCAGTTCATGCAGACTGCAGGGATGATTTCTGTAATGGAACTCTACCCGGTGATCAACTTGTTACACCCAGCTACATTGAACTAGTGAGGTTCTGGGTGTGCAAGGCCCAGCTTTAAGGTTGTTGCCAGCTGCATGACAGAAAGAATGGGAGAAGTTGTCTAGGGGCTGTTATGGATGCCTTTTGGAGAAGCTATTGGAGCTGTGGGAAGCTACTAGTTCTTTGGGGCTGTACTACTGGAGGGCCTTCTCATTCTGGCTTTCTTCATGAACTTGGTTCTTCTTGTCACTGGAGGAGCTTGGGACTCTTGTTGTGGAGATGATACACTGCTCAGCTTCATGGAGAAGCATGTCTCATACACTTTCCTCATTGAAAAAATCATCTTTTCTCATCACTAGAGGAGCTCAGGACCTCACTGTTGCTGAGGACGGCTGTAGTACATTTGGGGGAACTCTGGTCCTTACCTGGAATACTGCTTCCTAGCTCTGGTTCAGATCCCTCAGCCTACTTGCACAGATTCTTCATCCTCCTGGCGCAAACTTCCTAGCTTCCACTACTGACCGTTGGGGCTTTTCAGTACAAATCCATGCAGTGGACCTGCATGAGACATTGTCGTGGTCTCAAGGCCTACAATTTGATTTGTGAGAGACACTGCTATGGGTTCTAGATTTTTAGCTGGATTCACACAGGATATTAGGATCTAGGCCCTAAGCTGGATTCTTTGGTCTTTATTGATGGACAGATTTCTTGCACTCTTCCTATATATCCTATATGATTATAAAATAATCGTACAAAATGTGACCTGTATTGTATTGTTCTTTTCGCAAACCCCCCCAGCCATGACACTTCCTCTCTGCTTCCTGCCTTTTGTGTCATGAACTGTATTTTTACCATTACTTTATGTTATGCTGCCCTGGCTTGGTGCTAGACAATTTATGGAGAGAAAATTTTGAAAACTACAAACCAAAAGAAAGCTATCCTCCTTTAACTTGCTTGTGTTGGGCATGTTTTCCTCAAGAACAAAAAAGTTACTAAGACAAATGGTGAATGATGCTCACCTCTTATTGACCAGGACACAAAAAGAAAGAATGGAGGACTGGGGTCCTGAGTCCCCTGATCTCCATCAAGGGCATACTCCCAATGACCTAACTTCATTTCCCTAGGCTCCACCTCCTACAAGGGTCTCTACTTTGCAACAGCACCATCAATAGGGGACTGTTCTTTCATAACATGAGCCTTTAGGTAACATTTAAGATCAAACTGTTCCAATTACCTTCAGTAATGTGCAATCATTAACAATTCTCATTGAGTTCTTCCTGTCTGGTGATAAAAAAAATATCTGGCCTACTTGGGCTACAACAGAAGATCCTGTTGCCTCCCAGTAGAATATCACTGATTTTGTTCTTTACCTGAAAAAAAAAATGTAGTTTCTTGGACTGAAGTAATATGCTGAATTTGATCATAGTTGATATTGCTAACAGAAACATGGTTGGTATTGGAGATAATTCTAAATCCACTCATATGCTTTTCCTGGAAAGGACACAGCATTGATCCTGCCATGATGAATAGGTTCCAGTGTAATGAGTCCACCAATTGTAGGTTAGTTGGTCCTTCTATGCACAAGGTGACAAGAGGGCTCAGAAATGGCCACATAGTACAGAATTTGATGCTTAGTTTGAAAGAAACCAAGTGACCTTTGGAGAATAGAAATCCTCTTTCTTAAATGCTCATATAATCTCCAGCTCTTCTTCATGAACCTTTTTTACAAACTGTAGGCTTGCTGATGAAGAGGGAGTGCTGTGCATTAAGTAGACCGTATTCCCACCTATGGTAATGTAATTCCTTGCTATGGTATGCTTGCCATTTCTTTGGAAGAACAAGTTATTTACCTTAGAGTCCTTTGGCAAATCTATTTTATCAAATGATCATCCAAAGTTGTCTATCTTTCATATACCAGACAATATAAATTAAGCCTGCACTGGGGGTGGGTTGGTGTAGCATGTGGTGCTGGGGATAGAACCACGGTCCCTGCAGTTGCCTATGCTTGCCTAAGCAAGCACTTTAGACCACTAAGCCATCTCACCATCCCCAGACTTCTTAACTTCAAGACCCATGAGCTGCCTACAGAATCAATCTTAATGAAGAACTATAAAAGGGAGAAATTAAATCATCATGAAATAAAAGCCACACTAGAAACATTAAAAGTGAGAATTTGCCTTCCTTTAAAGAAAAAAAGGACAAAAATAAACTTCAGAGAAATCAACATGAAAATGAAATAAATAAGATTAAAGTGAGACACAAAATTAAAATGGAGATAGAAGAAATAATCCTGAAGACAAAGTGTGTTTTAGAACATGAATAACTGATATCTCTGAAGAAGAGTTAAGCTAAATGAACAAAACATCTTCAAATACATAAATCAAAATACTTTTCAGACCTAAAATAATGTTAGAGTTTACAGATTTGGAAAGTTTCTTATGTCTTGGTAAATATGATGAATTTTAAGATTAAAGAAATCATTTAGATATCAAGCAAGGCACAAAATATTTTATCTGTAAAAAGGAGCTAAGAGCTGCCTAGCTCAGACTTTCCATAAGAGATGATAAAAGATGATGCAGCCAGACCTATAAAGCTTTCGGGGCATGAAAGCTTGGGCGATCATTTTCTAATCTTCCACACTATTGTTCCAATACAAAGGTTATACTCAAATATATTAACCATTCAGGTCACAAGACTTTTGTATAAAAGCTATGCTTGAAGAAACTAAAGAAATTAGTCAAGCAAAAGATAAGCAGAGGATTAAAGGTAAAATGGCCATGTTAAGCTTTGAAAATGTTCAGTTTAAAAAGACACTGTGGAAATAATATAATTAAGATCATTAGATGGGAAAAATTAGAGAAAAAGAATATAAATAAATTCGATTGCTTCACTTTTTTATACAACAAGGGCTAAATCTGAAATAACATTCTATAACCCACATATAATAGTATAGGCAAAATAAATTTAAACAAAAATAAAATAATTCATTAATGCAGTATTAAAAGAAAGAAGGAAATCCACTTATTTTGTCATCACTGATATTTTAGAACTAGCAGACACTATCTGAATAAGTAGAAAAAAGGACTGTTTTCTAGCTGTCTCCTAAAATTTATGACAGATACGTATATTACCTTTTCAAACCTATTAATTATAAAGGTAATTTATATTAAAATTAAATTAAATATATTTAATAATATACACATATTAGCCAGCTTTCTGTTCCAAAAAAAAAAAGAAAAACAAATACTTGAGGCAATTCACTTAAAAAGAGGAAAGGTTTACTCTGGATCACATCTTTGGAGATTTCAGTTCTAAGTTGGCTTGCCCAGCTGCTTTTGGGCTTGTAGTCACGCAGTACAAGGAGCATGTAGCAGAAGTGTGTGATAAGAAGAGGTACGTATCTCCTGATTTTCAGGAAGGAGAGACACACACATAAGGAGAGACACACAGAGAGAGATACACACACAGAAAGGAGAGAGAGAGGTAGAGAGAGAGACAGAGGTAAAGAGACAGAGAGACAGAGACAGAGAGACATAGAAACAGACAAAGAGACAGGAGGCAGAGACAGGGTTATAGAGTCAGAGACAGAGAGAGACAAACAGAGACAAAGGAAGAGAGACAGAGAGAGACAGTGATAGAGAGACATAGAACAGAGACAAAGAGACAAACAGACATAGGGATATAGAGACAGAGACAGAGAGGCAGAGAAACAGAGACAGGAAGAGAGAAAGACAGAGACAGAGACAAAGACAGAGACAGAGACAGAGACAGAGACAGAGACAGAGACAGAGACAGAGGCAGAGACAGAGACAGAGGCAGAGACAGAGACAGAGACAGAGACAGAGGGTGGAGGGAAGCCAAGATCCCAGTATCCCCTTCCAAATCACCTCAGTGGCTTCATTCCCTCTAAGGAGCCTTCATCCCTTAAAGACTCTGCCATTTCCCAACATTGCAATGAATTGGGGCCCAAACCTTTGAAACATGGGCCTTAGCAGACATTGCAGTTCCAAACTGTATAATGTGTAAAGTACACAAGTTTACAATGTATAAATATAAAATATTTAAACTAATGTAGTAACTATGTACACTTACATAAAAATTAAAATAAAATTATTTATCTTTCTTGCTCATAAAATATCGTTTGGCCTCTTTTGCATGCATGTTCTATACTTTCTCATAGAGCACTCTAGACTCCTTTCTGGAGTATATATTGCACTCTGTGCTTCCAAGGTGCATTATCTATGCATTTCCAAAAGCGAGTTCATCCTCCCAACTCCTCCTGTGCTTCTCACCGTGCTACCTCCTCCACCTTTATGACTTCTTTCGTGCACAATAAAACCTGTTTTGGTGCAATACCTTAGGGAATTTTTCTGGAAAGCTTTTAACAGAATATAGATTGACAATTGCTTCCTTTTTATTTAGCAGCCCGATAAATTTTACTTATTTATTTGGTACAGGGTCTTGCTATACTGCTCATACTCCTAGTGATCCTCTGATGCGCCTGTCTCAGCCTCTCCAGGGCTGGGATTATAGGCGTTTGACACCACACCTCGTCTCAGGGGCTGTCGTGGTGCCCCTGGGGTTCTGAGGCCAGTGCAGCCTATGGTGCTGGGATCAAACTTAGGTTCTTGTGCTTACCAGGCAGGTGCTTAGACCACTGAGCTATCTCCTCGACCCCATATTTATTTGTAACTTTTATTATTTTAGAAAGAAAAGATAAAAATAATAATAAAACAAAGTTTCAAAGTAGGTTAGTAGGAGAGTCATAAATTAATCAGTATATTGCATATTGTTTTCTCCATAGTAGTTATGCAGAGTCAAAGACCCAGGCCTGACATCTCCAGACAGTATTAGATTGAACCTTGCTTTTCACTTAACTAAGAAAAATTACTTAAATGTAGAAACTCTGTAAATAACTATCTTGTGTGTGTGTGTATATATATATATTTTTTTCTTTTTCTTTTTCCCTTTATATTTTTCCTCTTTTTCCCATCACACTTTGTCTTTTCTTTGGAACAGTTCCTTACCTATTCCCACTATCTGTTGTATATTTTGGATCTTATTTACTCATTCGGTTTCTCATACAAGTGAGACAATATAATGGTTACACATATGGGCCTGATTTATTTCACTTGTGAGTATGGCCTCAAATTGCATCCATTTATCTATAAAAGAATAACAGAGTTATGTTTCTTTTTATTTTTAATACTTAGCACCATTAAAACAACAACAGATAGGCTAAAATGATCTTTCTTGTACATACTCTTTCATTGCTCGTATTTTGTGTGGACAAATATTGATGTCAAAAATTATAGATGCATTACATACACATTATTGATAGCATAGATGTAAATAATATGAATATCGATACAGATACACATATTCAAAACTCTATTAAGGTCATTGGAAACAAACATTAGGATGTATTTTTCTGTATTTCTAAATCTTATAGCATTTTTCATGCTATTTAATATGGAGTTAAAGTTCAGAAACTATTTGTTAAAATTAAAGAATTAATTTTAGTCATTGGCATTAGAAAGAAAGAAAATAACACTCTAAAGAACTGAGCAATTATTTTGGAATGCTATATGAAGCATATGAACAAAGGTTTCATTTGCCCAATGATTGTACTTTCTTTTCTAAAAGGTAAGTTAGTGTGCTTGAAAGGAGAGCCTGCATTACCCATGAGAATTTTCTTAATTTTACTCTCTAAATGAGAGTTAGTTAAACACTTGATTTCTACGATTGTCCATCTTTTCTCTTTAGAACATCAGGAAATTTTCTTCTACTCTTCTGATGCTTTTCCAATTCCATATAATTACATTGGCCTATTGACTTTGAAATCGCCACTAGTACAGTATTTAATCCATTCAACAAACTCCTATTCACATGACGATCACTCATTCTTTACTGTTTCTCATAAAAATGATATGTCTGAAAGAAAAAAGCTCAAAATTATCCTCTAATAATCTCTGCTATAGTTTTTCATTTGTAAAACAAATTCAAGTTGATCATTATCAGCAGATCAGTATTCTTTTCCATTTGTTGGGCTTTTTCCCATCAAAGCAGGATCAGCTATTGTCCCTGGTGCTTCTCATCAGCCCATTCTATGATAACGTGGGAACCATATCTGCTTCTTTGTTAGAACTAACACAATATATGTTCTATTTTTACTTTTTATGACTTAATATATGTTTATTTATTTATTTATTTATGTATTTATTTATTTATTGCAGTTCAGATTCATAGTGGTCCTCTTATCTCAGCCTTTCTAGAGCTGAGGTTACTGGCATAAGCCACCACACTGAGTGGTGACACAGTGCAACTGGGATTCCAGGGCTGACACAGCATGAGGTACTAGGTATCAAACCTGAGTCCTTGCACTTTCTAGGCAGGTGCTTAGACTGCAAAGTTATGTCCCTAACCCCTGTACATTTATTCTTACTATGTTGAACATGCTGTATAAAGATTTTATAAGCCGGGCGTGGTGGCGCACGCCTGTAATCCCAGCACTCGGGAGGCTGAGGCAGGAGGATCAGTGCGAGTTCGAGACCAGCCTGGACTACAAAAGTGAGCTCAAGGCCAGCCTGAACTGCTCAGTGAGACTCTGTCTCAAAAAGACAAAAAAAAAAAAAAAAAAAAAGATTTTATAGTGAATAAATCATATCCACTAAGCCAGAAGGAGGCATTTGCATCAAATTTTAGCTAGGTTGCTAAAATGTAAACATGTAGATTTTATGACTGAGAAAAATCTTCATTGTGCATCATCATGAGGAAGTTTAATTGAATCTTTTTTTTTTTTTTTTTTTTTTTTTTTTTTTTTTTTTTTTTTTTTTTTTTTTTTTTTTTTTTTTTTTTTTTTTTCGAGACAGGGTCTCACTATGCAGTTGAGGCTGGCTTTGAGCTCCCTTTTGTAGCCCAAGCTGGTCTCGAACTCGCACCAATCCTCCTGCCTCAGCCTCCCGAGTGCTGGGATTACAAGCGTGAGCCACCATGCCCGGCTAGTTTAACTGAATCTAAAACTCTTCTACACCTCAATAAAAAGCAACACAAAAGCTTAATGTAAATAAGAACCAACCTGTATAAAAGATATTGTGAAATAGGAAGAAAATATTCAAATGGGAAGGGGAAAAGGGAGTGAGGAAAAGGAAGATGGGAAAAATGTGAAATCGAGAAAAGAAAAACATAGAAACTAATCTCTGTAAATGAGAAGGGAGGGAAGGAGAATGGAAAATAAGAAAACACATCGCAACATGTATAGGTGCACATTTTCTATGGTGAATGTCATCACTATGCATACATAGAATAAACCAATACAATCTGATAGGATGTTTAAAAATTAAAATAAATGTGGCTAAAACATAGGAAAAAGAACTGCAAGTGGGTCAGCTGATAAGACACCAAGGTTTTTACAGAAACCTGTGGAGCACCTTGCCAGGAGAGGCAGTATCTGAAGGAGATTTAACAGCTTTATGCTGCTGTGTGCAAGTCATCCACTTGTCAACTGCTCAAGCTATAAAGGGGAATCCAGGAGGGACACAAAACAGCGGGAATCTGAGGGTATATACAATGTACAACTTCATAGATATGCATATGCAACGTAAGGGCGGCTGCTGCCTCTAAAGAATAAAACCAGTTCTAAGAGGTGGTCTAAGGATTATTCACATTAACTTGTAAAGAACAAAAAAAGTGAACGCTGAATGATGACTTATCATTGTACATTTCCAATTTGGCAGACACCAGGAGGAGGTTCACAGTTGGGAGTAGATTTTTCACTGGAGAAGCCTGTGCAGTACAATGTAGACCCTGTGGTGTACTGTGTACTGTAGCATGTACCCGTACTGTAAAAGTATCGTAATTGCAATGTCTGTCCTGGAAATGGCAGCTGACACTAGGCCAGCTGCAAGCTGCGGTTTAGAAAAATGTTTTTAATTAAATATTGAGGAGGAAAAGAAAAGACTTAACCTCAAGGATTATGTGTGAAACTATCACATCTGAACTTGTTTTCTGTTCCTTGATTGGATGAGTTAGTATTTTCTTTACCTGCTCCTTTATTCTGTAAAGTCACTTTTCACCACTACACTGTTAGTCCTTTTTTTTCTCCTTCATTACTAATTTCCATTTGGCCCACAAGTAATGGAGCAGCTTTTCAGAAAATCCAGCTAGATGTTTCTTGAGAATATTATCTTTTATAGGCCTACGTAAAGAGGGTATTTCAGAAGCTGCCAGTTTATGTGATACCTTTCCCCCCTTTTTTTTTTTTAAATAGCGAGTTAAACAAAAGGGCTTGTTGTGGCTCCTGCATGAGTGCCAAAGAAGTTGTGCATACAGCCTCAGAGTCCTACTTTTGCTGTACCTCAGTGCATGCAAGGACTAGGTTAACAGAGCAGATGTGCTTAGTGTACAAACTGCCAGGGATCCAAAGGAGCTTTTAATCAAATGCAGTTCTAAAGCTAGTATACTGTAAAATCTTAACTGGTTTTACAAAAGGTAAATTAGGGATTCTGCCTTGTTTTTTATATCTATATTGATTTTAAGTCTTGAAGTAAAATAGAATCAGTTTTCAAACACGGTTGCAGTTGATCTTTGTCTTTTGCCTTGTTCTATTTATTTGAAGAGAAAGACAAAGCAGCTGACAAGTATACATGCTTGAACACTGTATGATCAAGACAAAATGATTTCTCTTTGCCATCCTAGAAGAGTTACATCAGTCACACATTTAGGTGCTAATGTGAACCCCAAGTCTCCATGCTCAACAAGAAACACATAAGAGTTTTCAATGCCACAGCACAGGCAGCCTGCAGGAACTGCTACCATGATGCCGTGAGTCACCGTCAGGCTTATGCTGGTCGGAAGATGAGCTAAATTCCAAACCAAGAAATGCAACATTCTGGGGCTCTACTGATTTTGTCCACCATCTAGTTTTCCTTTCAATCATACTTGAAAACAAATTGCAAAGCACAGGAGAAAGATGGAGGTGAGCCTCTACAAAGACAAGGAACTTAGAAACAAAATTACCTACCTCAAGGAAACTTTAAAAAGCCTTAACAGGGGCTGGTGAGATAGCTCCGGGCCTAAAGCACCTACTTATGCAAGCTAAGGCAACCACACAGACCGAGGTTCAATTCCCGGAATCACATGCTGTGCCAGCCGCACTCCGAGAGCAGGCTGAGCAGGCCATAAAATAAAATAAAATAAAATAAAATAAAATAAATAAACTTTAAAAAATAAAATAAAATAAAATAAAATGCCTTAACAACACCAAAAGGAAACCTAGATATACTTAAAGACTCACAGATTCCTGGGAGTGAGTATTAAGTCTATCAAAATGAGAAACACTTAGAGATGCACTGTTGTTTGCCTCCTCTACCTCCTCATTCATGCAGAACTTTGACAAGGAAGCCAAGTGTTGCTCCAGTGGCCTAAACCAAATAAGAAAGGGAGGATGCTTTAATGATCACACAGGTGATTTAATCTGAAAAGCTAATTAGAACAGAATTATACTTCATATCTGATGGAATATAACCAAATTGTGTTTTAAAGTGAAATCACTCTATTAGTTAAATATCTGTCCTTTGCCAGGATAATAGCCAAACAATAAAAGTTGTACTGAAGTGTTTCTGAGATGTATCCATCCAGGCCAGGTTATTTGTCTAAGGCTTGGAGAATTCTCAGGTATACAACTACTTTAATTGAAAAGTGCAAGGAAAAGAGAAGGCCTAGCATTAAAGAAACCAAAACATGTATGAAGAAATTGTTGTTATTGAATTATAGAACTCATATATATTTTTCTTTTTAATTGAAAAAATCATAGCTTAATTCTAACTGAGGTTTCCTTTGACTACTAAATTGAATTCTATACATAGTGTCCTTTATGTCAATATGTATACACAGAAATATAAATATGTGCATGTGTGAGCATACATGTTATGGTTTGTGTATAGGTGTTCCCCCAAAGCCTCATGCAGCCATTTGGTGGCTTCTGGAATTTGTAATTGATTATTGTGGATGTGGGTGTTGCACCTCTCCTGGGCCAGGTGATTTGCATTTCAATGTAAAGAAAGAGTAGTTAGCTGCTTGAGCTGCTGCTACCCCTCTGGGCTCTCTTGCTCATAGCTGCCACCATGAAAGGTTGTCCCTTGCCATGTGCCACTCTGCCTTGGACCCAGCTGAATATGGACTGAAACCTCAATAACTGTAAGCTAAATAATCCTTTCCTTCCCTCATTTTGAGTGTCAGGTATTTGTCCCAGCAATGAGAGAAGAGTAAGACAATGTATAAATATTTGCATGTATAAATATACATAGTTTAAACATATAGGTAGCTAGCTAGATGGTAAATAGTCGGATAGATAGACAGATAGAAATACATTGATACATAGATACATAGGTAGATACATAGATAGAAACATAGAGATACATAGAAATATATGCACAAACCATAGACATGGGGATTTTTTTTTTTTTTACCTGTAAAATATATTTCCTTTCAAGTTTGTTTTAGAATAAAACACATTTTTGTGAAACATAGTGACTATTAATCTTAAGTCAGTATGACTTTGAGCTGAAAGTAAAAGAGGAGATATAGAGTTTGAAGATGCCATTGAATTTTCTGAAATGAATGAAAGCACCTGAGAGAACTTAGGGCTCTGAAAAATCAATGAACCCAGTAAGCTTCGTTACACCAACCTTCTCACTGCAAATTAAAAAAGAGCTTGTTAACTGGAAGCATTGCATGATTAACTGGCTAAGAAGATTAACCACAAGAAGAGGCCTTCAGGTTCATCCTCATTTACCCATTTGTCGCTCACAGAACATACTGTATGCCTATGAGCTTCATCTTAATGGGCTAAGAGACTTTCATGAAGATTGATGATGGCTTCAGGGTGGCGAACAATATTTCAGGTCTTAATGAGCTTGCACTTTCTGGTAAAATGCAGAATGTCAGTGGGGCCCTGGGGATCTGTGGCTCAATCTGGGTGACATTGTTCCATTCCTTTTCAGGTTATAATCCAGATTACCATGAAGATGGAATCATTTTGGCTTCTAGACATCATTATCCATTAAGTATTGACATGATCTACACTAACATGAAAACCAATGTTAATGGAAAATATGTTTTTTATTATTTCTTATGGTGCTTACATTGTGTTTGCACCTATTTATAATGGTTGCTCTACCCATGCTTTGTGAATACATTATCTGTAGTGTTAATTAGAAACCCTAGTTATCCTAACAGAGTTCCTAGTCATGCATTGCCTTTTTCTTAATTCCTACAATACAACTGCTCCACATCTCACATATATAAATTTGCTTATCACTTCTCTTAGGATAATAAATATATCACCCAAGACAAATCTTAATTAGCCTGTTTTTCTGTGATGTTTAATGAAAAATTTTTTCAGTGCACATATAAATTAGCACAACACTTTAGAACTATGGCTTGTTTGTATACATTGGCTCAGGAATAGCGCTCCTGGGAATTTATCCTAAAGAAAAAATCCAGATGTGAATACACACAAACATAGTGTTCAGAAAACAATCATTGTTAACTGTGTAGAATTCATTAAGAAGACACTGAAATGTCCATCTGTAGGAGAATCACTAACTATAATTCATACCATTAAATAGTTTATCTAGGCAGATATTTAACAAAATGATGAAGGTAATATAGAAGATTAAAATTTCTATAAATCATTAAAATTTAAGCATTATATAAAATAACCAAATGTTTCATAACTGTAAGTAAATAACCTCACTGCAGATTATGAATGAATACTGACTTAGAAAATAGAAACAGTTGTGGTAGTAAATGATGGTACCATCATTTGTTTTTAAAAGCAGTATTATCTCATTTTGTTTAACTTTTAATTTTATTGATAGTTAAAAAATTATAAAATATACTATCATAGATTAGATGCACTTGCATAGGCTTCAGTTCTCCCGACTAAATATGAAATGAAATGCATATTGAAAATTTTTCACTTTCTTCTTTCTTTCTTTCTTTCTTTCTTTCTTTCTTTCTTTCTTTCTTTCTTTCCTTTTGTATGTATGTGTATGTGGAACCAGGGATCAAACTCAGGACCTCACACTTGTCAGACTGGCACTTGTGCCCCAGAGCTATCTCCCTGTCCCCAAAATTTTATTTCTAAATATTTAGAAAACTAATATGTATTCAAAATTTTTAAATAATTAACCACTTACAAGCTATTTTATGTTCGTAGCATTTATATTCCTGGAAAGCACTGTTTTAAATCTGCGCTAAAATTACAGTTTGTGTTTCTGTTAAGTATATATATATATATATATATATATATATATATATATATATTTACTATTTTAACTATTGAAAATAAATTAGACAGTATGCCAATTTTGTGAAAATACTTCTGTGTGCATTTTTTTTGAAAAAGAAGATGCCTGATATACCACTGCACATTTGAAATTTAAAAAAAAAACTGACATTGTTAACTTACTTAATTTATTTATTTTGTATTTTAGGGAAAGGCCTACAGGGTGGTCATGGTCTCATTACTAGATTGGACTTGTAGTAATCAACCTGTTGATAGCCTACCAAGAGCTGGGATTATAGGCGTGCACCACCACACTGTCTCAGTTGCTATCTCAGCATGCCCCAGGTGCGAGACCGTCACAGCAGGCCTGGGGATCAAAGCCCTAACTCCTGTGTCTGCTTGCAGGCACTTTAATCCACTAAGCTATTTGGGTGGTGCTTAACTTACCTACTTTATTTTTCATGGTTTAATTTAATCTAGCGACCTGCTCATTTTCTAATATCTACTTTGCCCTCAGAGTTCTGAGTATAGTATCTGATCTAGTATTATAGTCATTTAAATACCATGGTTCCTAGTCTCCATTTACAGAATGTGCTGCATTGGGTTTGTCTCATCTTTTCTCATGATTAGAATAAATTCATGGTTGTAGTAGAAACAGCCCAAAAATGGTGACTGTGATTATTAATAGGCCAATTGTATCAGGTTAACAAGGATCTAACAGGATCTTTTAAAGCATATGTTTGGATGTAATGAGTTGGGTCATGGACAAGTGACCATGGGTCTTCTCTGAGAGTGTTCTGCTTCCCTTCCCAGCAGCCATTAACTAAGTGTCTTTGCTCAATGGTGACCTTCTACTATGATGTTTCTACCTTGGGGACACAAATGGAATGAATCTGTAAATCTCTGAGCCACATCAGGTTGTTGTTGTCAGGTGTTATGTCTCAGGGAGGGAAAAGCTGACTAATACAGAACCAAACGTGGGTTCTTGATGCAACTGTGCTTAACCATGTCATTCAACAGCCTTTGGATCTGGTTTACAGGAAGCTTTGGCAAAGACTGTGGAGATATTAAGGCCATTGGACCAATTAATCTGATAGAACTGACAGAAATCTCAAGACAGGTCATTTTACAGGCTGTGATATGGATATTACTGGCTGTTTTTTTTTTTTTTTTTTTAAAGATTTGTACTGAGAATCAGGGGGAAAAGGCAGAACAAGAGGTAAACATTTCACCAACATGTTTTTTCATACAGAAGTAACTTCATGTCAAGTTGGGTCCAAAGGAAGTTTGGTCATTAATGAGAGTAGCACCATTAATAAGGACATAAATATTTTGTTCAGGGAAAAGAGAAAAGATCCCTTAAGGATAACTTGGAAAGCAGCAAGATTCCAACTATTCCAGAAATCAAGGGCTCGAAATTGCCAACCTTTCATCTGTGAACATTGTCCCTATGCATTCTTCTCATGAGGGACCTCTTGTGGAATTGGTTTACTAGGATTCAGTTCACTGTATTTATCAATCCAGGCACCCAGCGTCTGATGCGTGCATATTCGGAGTGAATGTGCCCACTGCTTCTGCTGACAGCAGAACCTAATATTTTAAGTAAAGATGATTTTACTTGCATATATAGAGCACGAGAGTTGTGGAGTCACAGAGGCTTATGCCCCGTTAAACTTTAGATTTACAGTATCTTCCAAAAGGCTAATGTACGCAGAGGTTATGCTTTTGGAAAGCTTTGGAATGTAAGGGCACTAGACTCATCTATGAATTAAACAACTGAAGAGCTAAATATAATGCTATGAGATGAGCTCTGGTCAGAAGAGGTGTGTCACTGTAAGAGTCAGTTTCCCTCTATCAATCCCTCATTCTCTCCATGCTTCTCTGCTATCATGATAGGATCAGAGTTTCTTTACCAGATCTTTTTACCATGCGTTTCCTGGTTTAAAGCCAGAAAAAATATGGACTAAATCTCTAAAATTATGGGCCATAATAAACCTGTGTTTTAAAAATTCTGGGTTGAGAGTATTTTGACACAGAAACGAGAGACTATGATAAATGTTGGTAGCCAAGAATGAAATGACTGATGACGCTGTATCTCACCAAATGGTTGACAAGTTTTTGGTACTTAGTTGTGGGAAAAATTTGGGAAAGTTTGGAGAAGGAAGATAAAGAGGATCTAGGTACAGTGTTGCAAGTAGTGGATGCTGTACAATACTGGTTGGAACTGAGAAGACCAGAGAGCAGAGAGAAACATACATTGTAAAGGACAAGTTCAGGAAATGTCATTGGAAAACTAGAATTCCTTTCCTTTGAAGTTAGGTACAAACATATATATTATACTTTGGCAAAACATTTGTCTATATTTTTATAAACAGTCAATATCTGCCCATGTTGTGAAATTTTGTTGAACACTGAGTTAAAAGTAGTGGAGTAATTAATTTGGCAGAGAAAATTTTGAGTTGGTCCAATGTTAAGTCTGTGTAATGTGCTATGGTTGCTTTTAGTCATAAATACCATCAGAATCAGAACCAAAAATCAGTGTAAATATTTTGAAAGATTTTGCTAGTACCCATACAGGAAGTTCCTATAAATTTAGAGCCTGTAAGTTTGAGGCTGAGGAAATCTCAGTTGCTAAGAAAAGAGCATTAAAAAAAAATCAAAGCATATTTCATTCACATTACAAGAAAGATGTTTTCCATTTCAGAATCAGCAATATCTTCTCCTTCAAAATCTCAAAATGCAAAAGTGAAAGACTTTATAAAAAGACCCTCAGGAAAAGCATTACATTAAGAAACAACTAGGAAAGCATTTCTCAATGTTCAGACATCATAGCATTTAGAGGCTGCTGCAGTCAAGATCCAAGGGACCCTGATTCCTGTCCAAACGTGCAATGTTGACTTAAAAGACTTACAAAATACAAGACTTTTGATAACATGGAGACTTCTAATCATATTTGAGAAGACAAATTTGGAGTCCAGTCACTGTTCCTTGAGAGAACAATGTGTGAAGCTTGAGAATAAAGCCAAAAGTTCTGGGGAGAACCAGTAAGTCAGAATTGGCATAAACTTGGAATAGGTGAAAAAGGAAGCCAAGGCAGTGAGGGGCGCCATGCATGAGAGTAGTCATGATGACTTCAGCAGCAAACCCATAGCAGCAAGACTATCCTATCTCTTTACAATTCACATTTTTCCATAACTTGCCTTGAGTGCTGAAAATGGAGCTAATTTTCAGCCTGTGTGAATCTGCACTTTGTTTGGTCTATGTCATTTCTTTAGCCCTATTTCTCTACTTCTCCCTGTACCACTGTATATCAGAAGTACTTAGCTTTGTTTTGATTTCTGCAGGAGCTCTTGATTGAGAGTGTGTCTTGAGTCTCAGAGGGGACTTTGGACTTAGACTTTTTAGAAACAACAGTATTGCTAAGAATCTGAAAGCTGTTGGAAGTGGATTAAATGTATTTTGTATGATGAGATTGACATAGGTCAAGAGAAAATCTATCAGGGCTGCAACTGACATGGCCATAGTAGTAGGGCTGCCGCATCTTTGAAACTTGAACTTTACCTCCATGGCCCCTGGACACCAGAAATACGGCTGTAGAGCTTAATGCTTGTTCTGTTGGGTTTCAAGCTTGCCTTGGCCCAGTTCTTTCTGATTGACTTATACCTTCTGTCTAAAATAAGTCTATTTACCTTGTTCAATTGTGCCTTTAGACTATGTAGCTTGTTTTTATTTTGCAGAAGTTCACAACTAAGAATTTGCCCTGCATGTGAGTAGAGATCTGGACTTGGTGCTATTGAAAAATGATGAAAATTTGATATCTTATGGGAAGGATTTACATTGTACAGTTCATCTGGCATAGATTTATTATGTTAAGTGGGTATATGAACTGGAATATTCTTTTTATTTGAAGATTAATCATGATTTAAGGAGATAAGTGTGGTGTGATTTTGCTAAGGGGTAAGACTGTGACAAAGTATGCCCCATATATATCTGAGTGGATCATGGTGGTATGACTTTGGGCTTTAAGTATGATTTCTCACCTGTTCCTCTTCTTTGTTCTGCTACCTAGCATTCAAAACTAGACATCCTTGTGCTACCACACCCTTCCACAAAAAGATTTTTGACTTGGATGCAACTGACAAAGAACAAATAACAAAAATCAAGAGACAAATTAAACCTCTCCTTTTTTAAAATTGTTGAGTATTTAGTCTCAACAATAGAAAAGCTAATATACTGAAGTAACTTCTTACACTTCCCTTTTCACTATTAATAAAAAGGAAACAATTTTTATAAGCCATTGATTACATACAACTATATTTATAACACTGTTAAGACACTAAGAGCCAGTGAGGTAGCTCAGCATACTAAGTGCCTGCTTAGATAAGTGTAGGGGCTTAGGTTTGATTCCTGGCACCATATACTATTCTGGACCTCTGGGGCCACTGAGCCAGGGACCAAGTCTGGGTGTGGTGACACACCTCTTTAATCTCAGCACTGTGCAGGCTTAAAACAGAGGGATCACTGAAAGTCTGAGCTGTGTAGTGAGACACTGTATAAAATAATATTAATAATAAAAGTTTAAGTAAAGACAGTAGAATTGAATCACAAATCATTAATTTGGTAATATTAATCCTGGCAAGAAATTCTTCCTTAAGAAATAAGAAGCATAGCAAAGATTCAAGGTCCTAAGGTAGAAGATAGCAAAAAAAGTAAATAATGTGAAAACCCCAGAATCTAGTGATTCTCAGCCTCTTTTATATTGAAAGCACACTTACCATAATCTATTTCCTTTCTGGAGATTTTACTCTGGAACAGCATGCTATTTGATGTGTTTATTTAGATTTCTCTGCATTATTTTAATGCAAATCTCCAAGAGTCATACTTGTACTGATCTGGGCTAGGCAGCTCTTTAGAAAAATGTGATTTATTCGGTCCTCAAGAACTACTGTTGACTCTTGTGCCTTCCTCTGTGTATTCATTCTGTTTGTGGTGCATGTTTACTCAACAAAATATGAACACAGTCTTCTTATGCATAGAAAAATGTGATATAATTTCTGACTACCTCTAACCTTTCAAACTATAATTCTTATAAAATCCTAAGGGAATAAATAATCTGTTTTTCTCCTGTCCTTGCCCTTATAATCCTTTAAGGACTCTGGTTTAAATTTCCAGCTGACTATCACTAAACATGGACAGTTTACCTAATATCAGTACTGTCAACATCTCAGAGATGGGCAAAAGTAAGTGTGCAGAAATCATTGTATAAATCTGAAGTATAGCAAGGTCAACCAGCTCAGGTTAAAACAAAGAGGCTGCTCCTAGGTTAAAGAAAAAGGATCAGGTCAACCTATTCTGATAAACTACAGAGCTAACCTTCCCTAAGTAGACATGTGTCAAGTCTTTACCCAAGAATATGAAAGATGAGAAGAGAGTGGAAACAGGCCAAGAGGGGGAAAAAAAAAAGAAGAAGAGAAACATGGGTCGTGGTGGAACATACTATCACTTCTAAGACAGCATATCAAACCTTAAAGGCTTAAAACCCTAATTTATTTAGATGGAAACAAGCTAGACAATTCTGATAGTGTGAGCTGGTCATTTGTGCACACACATGCACACCTCTGATAAACACCGTGGTGCCTGATGACTTTGATGACCTCAGTTGGGCTCTGTTAAAAATAGAGATAAGAGCTGGCCTGACTAGACTGATATGTGGAGCTCATCCTGTAGCAGGATAGCCAGGATAAAGTATCATGGCAGAGGAAGGAATCTGAGATAAAGAGCAGAAGCATGCACAGTCCCTGGAAGTCTACACTCTAAATTGTCACACCATTATTTCCAGCACATGCCAGTGATCCAAACAAGTCAAGAAAAAGTACAGATATACATAAAAAGGTACACACCCATTTTGCAAAGAGCATAGATTTCCAAACAAATAGGGATATTGCAACACTTAATGTATAATAAGAATGCTTAGGAAAAGGCTAATGCTCATATTTAAAGATCTTGATCATGGAGGAAGGGCTATAATAAGCAATGAGGCCGGGCTAGTAATTAAAGTCATAATGAGGAATAATGCATTTTCAGCTTGTTGCCAATGGGATAGTCTGAGCATAGAAATGGTAAGATTGAGAACATTAACCTGGAAACATTTTAAAGAATTAATTGTAGCAGAAAGGAACAATAGCTCAGGTTATGAGGTTATTAAAGACAGGGGTGGGGATTAATGTTGCTTTGAGCCCAGGGGCAAATCATAAGGTTAAAGGAGGCAGACCAGTTTGCAAGAGATAAAATCAAAGGACTGAGTATCTAAAATGTATGAAAAATGAATCCGACCTTCACTGAGGATATTTAGAACTAATGGTGAAAATATATTTATAAAATTAATGTGCACAATCAAACTCTTAACAAATAACCTGAGTTTGTGCATAGAAGATGCTGCTTTAAATACTCAGTATACACAAGTTGAACTCTGTCATGTAACCAGTACTCACATTCTCTGTCGCTTGTTCCAGCAAAATCTCATTTGTCCCTTGTGAACCATGTATCACCTGAATTCCTGGGGATCTTTTCATATGGAACCGGGGAAACTCCCCTGAGTCCTAAAACTGAAATATAAGCTTTGTCATTTTGTAGTGGTTCTGTACTTAGAGTGACTATCTTAATCACTTTTCTTATTGCTGGGACGAAATACCTGATTTCAGCAACATAAAGAAAGGAATTATTTTGGCTCCCAGTTACAGTTCAGACTGGGCTGGCTCTAAGGTATAGATGGCATAGAGAAAGCATCTGGGTGGAAGAGAAATGCTCATGCTGTGGTGAACTGGAAGCAAGCATTGGTCAAAAGTAGAGATAAACAAGAATGGGCTTCTGAGGACCAGGAGGAGTGGGGAAGGAGATGCAGACTTCCAGGTCAAGTTCCAATGACTCCCCTCTAGCCACATCTTGAGAGCACATTCAGCTTTGTGACCATCCATATATTAATCCACCAACAAACATACCAACTCTATGAACCAATCACCTTCTGCAAGCCTTGCTTCTGAACACATGAGTCCATTGATGGGGAATTCTACATCTAAATCATAGAAGAGTCCTGCATGGTTTCTTTAATAAATTATTAACAGTGAAAGGTCTATATGCCAGGGAACTCATGGTACATAGTAAAGTAAAATGCGAAATTGGCCTTCCTATATCTGGTAGAAATAGCTTTTGGTCACTGCGTCAAGGGACTCTGCTTGTTTATCTCCACGTTTTTCCCTACTGTCATGCACACTCTTCTTATTTGTCATTGGCTAGAATGTATTTCATAGTCTTACCTATATGTTAGGGGGCTGGAAAATAAGAGAGAGCAGAAAAATTATGGCTAAGTTTTTATTTACCTGCTTAAATATCTTTAAGAAAGAACACTCAATTGAACAGGAAAGAACTCAGCGTATTTTACGTAGTCACATCCTAAGAACCATAGTCTTACAGGCACTGGACAAGTTTTGTCAAATCTTTAGATACTGCTGTAATTTAAATTTCTATTTCTCAGATAAGAACATAAAGCTTGTAACTCCTTTTTCATTAGTTGTTTTCCTGTTTGTGAAGGCATGCCATTACTGTACACATAATGACTTTTTGTTGTCATTTTCTCCAGGAGACACAGTCCTGGGCCATTGTGCACCATGAATGGAGTCCAGGCTGTATTGGTTGACTCACCTCAGAAGTATTGCATAAAGGACTTTGAGTTACCTCTTCTTCTAAGGACTCTGTATAGGGAACCTGAGGGAAAGAGAGTAAAATCCAAGATAAGTTGTGTAGAGCCTCAACCCCATCCATGGAGCACAGGCAAGAACATGGCAACAACTCTGAAAACACTCCACTTTAAAAAATATAAATGAAAATTACCAATGATTTATGTTTCTGATCATACCAAGCCCAACTTCATCAAGTCAGTGGTAACACTGAATGCCCTATAGATCTCATTATATGTGGGCATAAGCTATGCAAACCAAAATGTTACTACATCTTTCAAAATAATCAAGTGTTGGTTTGAATGAGACAAATTATAGGAAATGATGTCATCCCAGTTTGTCATAGTGTTTCATCTATGTATCTTTGTATCTATGTATCCATCTATGTATGTATATATGTATGTATGTATGTATGTATGTATGTATGCATGTATCTATCTATCTATCTGTCTGTCTGTCTGTCTGTCTATCTATCTATCTATCTATCTATCTATCTATCTATCTATCTATCATCTGTCTGTAAATACTAGTATTTTGATATGCTAGAATTTACAAACCTGTTCATCTCTCTGAGGCTGAGGATGACAGGCACAAAGTGTCGGAGACACATTTTCAGCCACAGAGGCAGGAGAAACCCAAAGAAATAAGCTGTATGGAATCAGAGGCATGAGAAATAGTAGAATGGCTGTTCTGCTGGACTTGGGCAATAAAAGACCCTTCCATATATTTCTGAAACTCAGTATGCCATTAGTCTTAACTGTAAGCTCGACTGAGTTCCAAGTCTTCTGGTAAAGTGACTGGATCATGAAGTGGTGCTACACTCATCAACAGACTAATCTTATCTGCAGACTAATTACCATGCCTTAGGATACCTTGACCCTCTTCAAATCCTACTTGCTTCCTGCCATAACATTCTTCATTTTTCCAAAGCCACCAAAATATAGTCAATGTGACCAAAACTGATGGTAAAATTTTAAATTTAAAAAGCAATAAAAGCCAGGCGTGGTGGCGCATGCCTGTAATCCCAGCACTTGGGAGGCTGAGGCAGGAGGATCAGTGCGAGTTCGAGACCAGCCTGGGCTACCAAAGTGACCCCAAGGCCAGCCTGAACTGCATAACGAGACCCTATCTCAAAAAGACAAAAAAAAAAAATTAAATAAATAAATAAAAATAAGAAGCAATAAAAGGTACATTGCCACTTTTCTCCTCTCAAAATATCCCCATTGGTTTGATCGCTACCATCCCACTGTTCTTGCCACTTTCTGAAGCAGTTCTGGGAATCCTTCTTCATGTGTATCTTTAGTAGTGCTACTGTTGCTATCTTAAATATCCTTAATTGATTTGAAGCATTTAAATTTCATAATCTTTCTAACTTTGATAAAGAGTTAGAAAGAGTTACCTTGTAAAGACCCTAGTGTGGCATCTACATAAAATGGAATATTATTTGGCTATAAAGAATGAAAATATGAAACATGTGTAAGAAAATAGAGACAGCTGGCAAATGTAATGTTGAGTGAAATAAATAGGACATGCTTAAATATGATAGGGTATAGACTCATCTGAATAGAGCAAAGTGTAAGCAAAAGATGACTAGAAAGAGACAAAGAAATGGCTTCTTTTGCAAATAAGAAAGGGTCAAAGAGCTCAAAGACAGGTTGGGGGGATGGGAAATGGAAATAAGTAGAATAAAGTTGTGCGCAGGAAACAAATTACCTTATATGCCATAACCTTAACTAAGGTTAATAATATTAATAAGAATAAGAATGGGAGTTAAGTAAAGAGGAAAACGTGAGAAGGCAATTTAAAAGTATAAACAAGTTATATTTTATATAGGTAATCACCCCCTAAGATGATTATAAACTACAAGTATATACTAATAAAATCAAACTTACAAAAAATTGGAAGCAAAAACAAAAATAAACTAAAAAAAGGACTTTCAGAATTTCCTTCAGGAAGTGACAAGAGTGATTAGATATCTGTGTTTAAGTTGAAGTGAAGTATTTTAAGGGGGATTAATGGTATGTGCCTACCACTGTGATGCATACTTTATAAATCTGAGCAAAAACTGTGTTTTTTGCATCAGTCTATTTTTGATTCTTTATTATGCATTCACTCTGGAAATAAACATAGCTTAGCATGTAAGCAAAGCTTTGATCACAACTGGTGGTCCATGTCTATGTCAGATATCTGCCCTGAAGCCCTTTTTTGAAACTCAGACTGCCACCAACTGAGACTTAATAGGTTGCCTTCAATACTTACTAATATGTGTACACATATGAACTGATGGGTAGTTGATGGGTAGATGCATAGATGGATGGATAGATAGGTAGAGAGATTAGACAGACAGACAGACAGACAGACAGACAGACAGACTTATGGCTTATGGCTTATGTTTGGATGTCCCCTCAAATCCTCATGCGGTCATGTGTGGTAAGCTTTTTGGAGGTGGCTGAGTGTGGACTTTGTAATAGGTTTATTGTCTAGTGCAAGAAGTGCTTATGTGAGTGTTACACCCACCCCGGGGCAGGTACCCTACACACAGTATAAGGGAGTAAAGGAGGCTTGCTTCTCTTCTTCTGCTCTTGTCGTTTTTACTGTCTTCTGCCACCATGAATGTTGACTCTCTGACACGCCACGCTTCCTTGAAATCAGAGATTACGGACTGAAACTTCTATATCTGTGAGCAATAAAAAGACCTGGAAATCCAAACAGTGTGCCCTTAAGAAGACAGAAATGATGAAGGTGAAATCAAAGGTACAGTGGAGACCCTAGAAGTTTGGAAAAGCTAGGAACATGGATTTTCTGAGGAAAACTTCAAGGATTGAGCTGAATATACCCAAGAGTGAAGCCATGGGAGTTACAACCACCAAAATTGCCCTAAGGAGGTTACAACTTGCCACAGATTGCTTCAGATGCTGCACAGGAAACTACAGAATTTAATGCTTTCCCTGCTAGATTTTGGTCTTTCTTAGGTCCCTATCCTTTGTAATCCTTGTGTATAATGGAAATCTTAAATCTGTGCCCTTGAATTTTAGAAGCGTTTAACATTTTCTTTATACAAGTGCTCACAGACAAGAATTTGACTTATATTTCAGAGGAGTCTTGGGACTTGGACTTTTCAGCAGTTCTGAAACTGTTAGGACTCTGGAAACCAGGACATGGCCTAAATGTCTTGCATGAAGGGAGGCGCACAAGTCTGTGGGGTGAGACAGGGGCGAAATGTTAGGGTCTATGTTTGGATGTCCCCTCAAAGTCTCACACAGTCATGGTGAGATAGGCTTTTGAAAGGCAGCTCAGTCTAGAGTTTGCTGTTGGCTTATTGTCTAACGCCAGGACTGAATGTGTGAGTGCTGCACTCATCCTATGGCGGGTAGCCCATGTAAAATATAAGGGAAGAAAGAAGGCCTGCTTTTCTCCTTTTTATTCTGTTGTTCTCACTGCCCTCCACCTCCATAAATGTTGTCCCTCTACATCACCACTCTGCCTTAGAGCCACGTGATTATGGACTGAAACCTACATCAACCATGAACTGAATAAACCTTTCTCTCTACTTCGGGCATCAGATATTGGGTTTCAGCAGTGAGACAAAAGTAACTAAGGCAGATGGAGACAGGAAGACAGACAGAATGATGGATTTATTTGTCAAAACTATTTATGAAAAGCCAAATGCTATCTGCTTCTCGATCTCAGTTTTCACTCTTCCACTGAATCAGCCCTACCACGCAGCTTGCTGAACACCTTGCCTGGATTTGTTCAGGATCCTTGTCTTCCTAGCTTCTTATCTTTGCCTGTAATGTTATTAAACCTGCTTTGGTCATGGTTATTTGATGAACTGGCACTGTGCCCTTATGATATATCAGCAGGAGCCCTCTGTGAACATTGACTTTATTGATTACGCAGATGCTCATCCTCTCATAGGTGTTTCTAGTCTAAGCTGTATGAATGCATTGCTTGAATAATTCAGTGTATACTTACATGAACTCAGCAGCTTTGCCTGCCATCAATTCTGAATATGCAGTACATTTTCTTACCGAAAGCTGCTTGGCAAAAGGAATGAACACAGTCTTGGGAATCAAAAGACCTGAATTTAATCTCTTCTTCTGATATTTAACTGGTTACATAGCAGATAAATCACTTAAACACTTTATCTCATTTTCCTTTATCAACAAATTGATGGATAATAAATAAATACCTCATAAGGTTGTTATGAAAAATAATGAGATAATTTAAACAAAGTGCTGAACAACATATGTACAACAGTTTGGTTATATGATGGGCAAACATTTATTTCCTTTTAGTAATATAGATATATTTCCCCACTGCATGTAGAATACAGAAGAAAAGAGTTGGAGGGGACTGTCTAGTGTTAGATACTTTCTTATATATTAGATATAAGATATACATTCTTCTTTCTAGAGATACTCACTTCTAATTGCTAAAGATTTATGCTTAATTTTGTCCCATTTGCCGTGGCCATTTACCTTGGCCACAGATCCAATTCTGGGTAGAGGTCATTGGGGAAACCTCTATGCTACTGTCCCCACCTGGGGGATGAGCCACTAAAAGCTCACCCACCCTTATGTGTGCTGGCTATTGGCTGGGATCCCATGACTCTTATCCATTCGATTTCTTCTTGAGAACTTGTGACTAACTTCTAAAACTGAATGTTCTGAAAGCTAACCGACGTACAGCATAGGGCACTAATTCCACCATAGACCTGTTTGCACCGAGATTCAAAGACAGGCAAGAAAAACTCACCTCTCAATGGAATCTCTGTAAGAAAGGAGAGCAAGGGCCATATATTGGTATAATCATCTTTAGGAAAGAGAAGCTGCCACTTTCTTCCATTAGAAATGAACCCTGAATGGGACAGTCACTTGTGTAGTTCCTTTTAGTCTCACTGTGTATTTGTGCAAGATCCCCATTGAACTGATGAAACTATGCATACTTTGCGATATTTTTTCCTAGTACAGGAGAAAAGCATTAATAAAAACCCTGTGAAGTATTTCTTTTCTCACACAGAAATATCTCTTTATTTATTTGATTATGAATATAACAGATTCTTTCTAATGAAAAAATAATCGTGGAGAGAGGGAGATAAGAAAATGATGAGAAAATGCTTCTCCATCGGTTTCTTAGCAGGGTTGAGCTAACCTCGCAGCAGAGTGTGTAAGAGGCTCCAGTTTCTGTCTCCAGTATTCAGAACAAACAAACAAAAAAAAAAAAGAAATACAAAACTGAAAATAGTTTGGTAAATAGTCTGGAAACCAATTCTTTTCCCCATGGCGCAGTGCTTCATTTTGTGGATGTACTACGATTTGAAACATAGCAATTTCCTATTAATGTAATAGCTCTATTGCTTGTAATCTTTATGTACCATAAAAATACAAGACAATGCCTTTTTTCTTTCTTTCTTTCTTTCTTTCTTTCTTTCTTTCTTTCTTTCTTTCTTTCTTTCTTTCTTTCTTTCTGTGAGACAGGGTCTCATTATACAGTTCAGACTTACCTTGAGCTCACTTCTGTAGCCCAGGCTGGTCTCGAACTCACACCAATCCTCCTGCCTCAGCCTCCCAAGTGCTGGGATTACAGGCATGCACCACCATGCCCAGCTCCTTTTTCCTCAGTATTTCTAAAAACTTCTTATAGTTTCCTACCAAAACCTTAAATACTTTCTATTGGCTAATTTTATTTTAATTTTAATTTTAAAAAAGTGTAAAGTTTTTGACTTGTTAAATTCCTTTAAAAATTCCCTACCAATAACTTATTCCTTTAATTATTTCAAATTCTCATACATTTCCAGCCATTCTGGTAAAAATGGCAACTTGTACTTTATACTAAAACTATATAAGCAGTTATACTTAAATCAATTGATATCATAAATATGATACTCGTGCTTTATATAAATGATTTTCATTTAATTCTTAGAATAAGTATTGCAGAACTAGGCATTAACATCCTTTCCTTACCAATGATTAAGCAGGATTAGCAAAGTTAAATCACTGTCCCCCCCCCCCCCCAGCATCAAGCAGAAGCTTTGGGTCTAAACTCAGCAACAAAGTTTTCATCTGACTCTTCTCACTGTGCAAGTTTATTCTCACTAACATATCACTAACATATGGGTATGAGTACAAAACTAGGCAGAAATAAAATGACAAAAAGATTTCATACATAAAATAGTGATAATTTGATAGCAACTTCTTGCTACTATCCTAAAGTCGTGTGTGTACCTGCTTGACCTTGGCCTCATTTTGATTGGCTCTCTATGACTTTCCACCCTCTACCTCCTCTTCTTGTCTGTTTACCTTGCTGGTCTCACCCACTGACCTCACCCTTGCTCGCAGGCTTTCCAGACATCTTCATCCTTTGTCTGTCTTTTATGCCTTGAACAGTCACCCGAGGAGAGCTCATCCATCCTCATAGCTTTAAACATTGCTTCGAAGTTAATGACTCCTAAATTTACATTTCCAGCACCATCTTCAATCAAGGCAAATCCTCATTAATCATGAGCTTCTGCTTTTACTCCCTCTGCCTACTAGACATACTTAGCAGGAGTATCGGCCTGCTATTGCACCCTTAAAGCCAAATGCATCATTTGTCCACTCCAATTTAACCTTCTAAACTCTCTTTCATGGTTAAGAATACCGTTCTTCTCCTATGGACAGAGATGACTAGGACAGAAGACAAATAAAATCTCAAGCCCTGAAGCAATTTCTCATTAAAAGTGTGATTGGTGTTTTCTTCTGAGTCAGTCAAGGACTTAACATAGATTTTGTTAAAAGCTACAACTCTTCACTTGAGGCTATAGATAAGTTACAATAGGCAACTAAAAGTAGAACAAAGCTTGACCTTCATTTTATAAAATTCCGTATTAAATCCTTCTCAGCTCTATATGCAGCCATTGCATTAGTTAGGATTCTCTAGAGGAACATAGTCAATAGACAATGTATGTCTAATTATGCAAGGGGATTTATTAGGTAGGCTTACAGGATCAAAGGCTACACAGTCCATGAAGGCCATCTTCATACCGGAAAAGGAGAGGACCTGGTCCGTGTGCAATCCAAGAACACAGAAGCTGCAAGACAGAGGGACAAAAGATGCTGCCATCATTCAAGTCACAGAACTGGCAGCTCACCAGAGAGCCTCTGGGGGAAAGCTAAAGGTGACAGGAAGGATTTGAGTTTTTCCAAAATGGCGACCTTTCTTCTTTTGCTTTGCCTTTCATCTAGGCCACAGGTGTAATGGCTGGTGTCCATCACAGTTGGGTCTTCCTTCCTCAGTGATCTAGGCTACATGCCAATGATACATGGACACACTGACTACTGTACCATGACAATCTGGACATGTCTTAATCCATTCAAATTTACACATAATTGGTTGCAGACTGATCAGTTGCTGTCTGAAGGTTAGCAGAGCAAGGTTTAATAGCTCTGGATTGGCCTATCTTTTTTCAGTTCCTTTCATGATGAGCACACGTACATGCAGAAATTCTCACTGCCTTACACAAAAGGGCAGCTTGGGTTCCAACAGAGTCCACATAACTGAGACTGCCTCCATTCATGACTACTTCTCTCATGGGAACCATATTGCTCCTCCAGTGGTGAAGATTCCCCTGTAGCTACAATATCAAAATGGAGGTGATGACTGATCAGAACCCAGCCTGACAAAGCAAACTGTAAAATTGCTTTATTTTTTTTGACTAATGGGCTGGTCTGGGCCTTTTCATCAGATTGTGCCCTCTTGTGCTGCTCAAGGTAGAATCTTTTCCTGGTTTCTCTTACTTTCTTATTAAAGCCTTTCCAGTAAATTCATACTGTTGCTTTTGTTTAATTTCCATTATTCCTGAGGCAAGGACTCTTGGAAACCAGTGGTACTTTAGTCCCTTGGGTGACTCCTGCTACTTCTGTTTTAATTCAGAAACACATTGTAAATTGTACACATATTTTATTAACTTAATATTCAGTGTTATAAGTTGTAATGGGACTGTATACTAAGGGATATTTCTCAAAACTAAGTTCACAGGATAAATATGCTTCAACTTCTCTATGGAGACTTATGATATAATGGCTAATATTTGAGTGACATTTTATGAATGAACCTTGAGTATTTTCAATCATTTAATATTCACTCCACTGTGGGATGGTCTGAAGCTGTATTAATTTTCATAGACTGGGCATCTGTTGTGGTTTAAACATAAACTGTCCCCAAATGTCTCATGTGTGTGGAATGTGACTGGATCATGGGATGCTCTCCTCATCAGTAGATTCATGCACTGATGCTTTCATGATTGAATATGCATGAGCTGGGTGGGCATATTTTTGTCTCTGTCTTGCTGCTTATTAGCTACTATGGGTGGAGTAACTTTTCTTCATCATAGCCCCTTGCCATTATATTTGTTTCTTATAATAAACTAACTGTAAAATGCAAGTATGGGCCAAAATAAACCTCTACGCCTTCCTGTAAGTCGTGGGGGTGGAGAATTGTGTCCCAGTGCCGACAGTGACTAAGACAACATTGAATTCTCACCACAGCAGAAGAGGTGAACTAGTCACTTCTGTTCTGAATATGTATTATTCTCTACTTTTAGCTATCCCAGGACTGACTGGAGTAACCCACAAAAGCTCCATATCCACAAGCCAGTTTAGCTCCTATTCTCATCCACACCTGGAGCTTTTTCCTCTCATCCTTACAAACCAACGTCTCCCGATCCCTTTCAGAACTTCCCTTACTGAACAGTTCGCAATGAAGCAGCACATTCTCTTTCATTACTGTCATCTTATCTCTGGCACTAGTCTTCTTGACTGGGCTTTCTGTTTCCATTTTCCTTGGTTGCAGTCCAATGCCTGTGCAGTTTATCAAACAAATCTACAAACCCAAGCCAGCCATTTACCTGACAGTTTGCTTCTGTTTGCATATAATAACTAATTTAATTGCATAACTTTTGGACACAAAATTTACCCTCAAATTATCATACTGCTGGGTGTGAACATTTTTCTCCTAGGTTTTTGTTGTTGTTGTTGTTAATTTAATACAAAATAAAAATTTCACAGCACTGCAAGTCCCAAAGTTACAACAGTTGGACTTACAGTTAGCTTGCTTTACAGTGGTGTGAAAGTAACAAATTCAGCAGAAACTGGACTTATAATTTTGGCTTCTGCTCTTTTCCCCCACGGTATGTCAAGGAGCAACTGTACTGTATAGTCTGTGCATCACAAAAACGGAGAGCATGGAGAAACTGAAGGAATAGGAAAAATTCAATAAGTTTTTCAGTTCAATAGTTGCCTATACTAGTGTCCCTTTTCTAG
Source organism: Myocastor coypus (assembly GCA_004027025.1). NCBI lineage: Eukaryota > Metazoa > Chordata > Mammalia > Rodentia > Myocastoridae > Myocastor > Myocastor coypus. The sequence goes on from PVJA010012159.1 coordinate 50,729, forward strand.
TTTTGGTAATATTTCATAATGCTGCTCTTTCTTTTCATTGAAGGAAGTCAGGGAAAGGCATATGGAGCTCATACTATTTCTGCCACTTACTGGAAGTTTTATTGATTTCAAAATAAAGCTTTAAATATCATAGACAATTTCTGGGAAGATAGCTCATCAGTGTAAGTACCTGCCTGGCAAGCTCAAAGACCCAGGTTCAATTGTTGGTACCACGGGCTGTGCTGGCCCCAGAACCTTGGGCATGCTATACTGGCCACCAAAACTGGGGACCGTGGTGCACACTTGTAATGCTCGAACACCATCACTATAGAAAGGTACCATTACCTTTCTATATAGTAACTAATTTAATTGCATGACTGTTGGCCACAAAATTTACCCTCAAATTATCATTGTCCTTAGGAAAAATACCATTATCCTTAGGACAAATTATAAAGAAAAGGCCAAAAGTTCTGTCCCCCTCACACTGCATGGTATTACTTGAGCATTGGTCCCAGAAATATATTCATGTATTTATGTATGAATACAGTAAAAGGTACAAACAATCTGAGGGTTTCTGTACAAATGTCAGTGTCTGGTTCTCAAATTCCTAATTGCTCATATTCATCCTATAATCAAGTGTGAGTTTGCATTACTCATCCACAGGACCGCTTTCCTTCAGTCAGGGAGATCACCTTCACATCCCACGTGTACCCCTGGACCTTCTCTGGGCTCTCTTCTGGCCACCTGGTGGACTCTTTGTGTTCTCCAAGCAGATGGCCTCCTAACACATCTTTTCTTGGCTCTCCTGTCTCCTACGATTTCGCTTCTCTGCCCTTAGATACAGATTATTTCTGTTGACTTCTTCAACTTTGATTTTTAAAAAATTATGTTCTTCTTTCCTACCAGGATAGCTCCTGCATATGCACTATGCTAGTCTGCTAATGAGACCATGATCTTCAAAATCAGGACCAAGTCATACTAGAGACACCTTTTATTCTTTTGTTTTTCCTCTGCTTCTACTGTATTATCATTGCTTTTCCTTTATGTTCACTTGTGCTGCATTTATAACATAAAATCAGACACCCGCATATTTCTTTAGGTCTCACTGTACTTAACAGAAAGACTTTTATATATTCTTTTCTTAAAAAATTTAAAAATCTCTCATTTATTTCTTTGGTACCGAGTCTTGCCACACAGCTCAGACTTTTAGTGCTCCTCCTATCTCAATCTTCCCAGAGCTGGGATTACAGGTTTGGGGCCTTCTGCAGGGCCAGAAAATTGCAGGACATTCTGTCAAACCTGAATATTCCCAATCCCAAAACCGGGATCCCAGGTCTGGCACACCATGAAGTACCATGGATCAAACTTGGGTGCTTGCCTTTGCCACTGAGCTATTTCCCCAGCAAACAACAACAAATGTTGGAGAGGCTGTGGGGCAAAAGGAACACTTCTCCACTGCTGGTGGGAACGTAGACTGGATTACAGAAAGCAGGGTGGAGACTCCTTAAAAAATTACAACTGGAAATCCCATTCAATCCAGCTATCCCCCTACCAGGAATTTTCCCAGCAGAACTGATGACAGCATATCATAGTGATATCTGTGCACCTCTTTTATAGCAGCCCAATTTGTAATAGCCAAATCTTGGAAACAACCTTCATTTTCATAAAAATAAAATTCTTTACACTTTCTACCTGGTCTCTTTTCACCTCTCTAACCTACATGAGGGTATAGTATGCCAGAGAGTAATCCTCATATCTTTCTTTTCTTTTTTTTGTTTCAATTTTTTTTATTGTTTAAATTTAACAATGGTTATATTACATATTTTCATCATCAGATCAGTTTAGACTAATACATATAGGTATATAAGATTGATCAAACAATTAAACATTAACCTTTCTAAATCCACATTACTTTTTTTTTTCTTTTCCCCTTTCTTTTCTTTGAAAGTTGACATACTGCATATTGCCCTCACAGTCATTCTACAGAGTACAGTGTGTGGGCATGACCCACCTCCCTATTGATGTT
>PVJA010012160.1:0-52730 GCA_004027025.1 Myocastor coypus
ATCAAAAAAAAATAAAAAAAAAAAAAAAAAAAAAAAAAAAAAAAAAAAAAAAAAAAAAAAAAAAAAAAAAAAACTAATAAATAAATAAAAATAAAGATGAATTAGAAAAAAAAATTTTTTTAAAAAGCTGCTAGAGAAAAGAAACAGATCATATTTAAAGGAAAACCCATCAGAGTAACAGCAGATTTCTCTTCACAAACCATGAAGTCAAGAAGAGCATGGAGCAGAGTGCTTCAAGTCCGCTATGAAAACAAATTTCAGCCCAGACTGCTACATCCCACAAAACTCTTTTTCAAGTATGAGGGAAAAGTGAAATATTTCCACGACAAGGAACAACTAAAAAATTTCATGAAATTAAAACCAATCCTACACAGTATACTAAAAAAATATTTTAGAGAGGGACCAAAACGACTCAAACTCAAGAAATGAGAACAGAAAAATCCCACCAAATAAGCTACTCAATTAAACACAGGAGAAAAAAAGGTAAACAGTAGTAAGTAAACATCATGTCAATCATAAGTTAACATATTTCAATTATAGCCATCAATGTAAATGGGCTCAATTCTCCAATTAAAAGAAGTAAACTGGCAGAGTGTATAAGGAAGCAAAATCCAACAATATGCTGTATACAACAAACGCACTTAACTCATAAAGAAACTCATAGGCTAAAAGTGAAAGGATGGAAAACAATACTACATGCTCCAGCACCAAAAAAAAATAAATAAATAAATAAAATAAAATAAAAATAAATAAATAAAAAATAAAAAATAGTAGGGGTAGCAATCCTGTTTGCAGACAGTCTAAACTTCAAACCAAGATTGATCAAACGAAATAAAGAAGGCCACTACATACTGGTTAGGGGAAAACTTCAAGATGAAGAGGTCACACTCATAAATATGTATGCACCCAACACAGGAGCAGCAAGTTATATAAGACAAACCTTAACAGACATGAAAAATCTAATATTCAATACCACAAACTTAACAGGAGACCTCAACACCACCTTATCTGAAAAAGATAGATCAAGCAGACAAAAATTTAGCAAAGAAGTAGCAAAGCTGAACCAAAACTTGAAACAAATGGAATTGGTGGACATGCACAGAGTGCTCCACCCAACCACTTCAGAATACAGATTTTTTTCAGCTGCTCATGGGACATTTTCTAAAATAGGCCACATATTAGTACATAGGTCATGCTTAAGTATATGCAAGAAAACATAAATTATCCCACGCATTTTATCTGACCACAGTGCAATGAAATTGGAAACAAATGACAACAGAAACCACAAGAACTGCAGAAATACATGGAAACTGAACAACACTCTTTTCAACAACCAGTGGGTTACAGATGAAATTAGACAAGAAATTAAACAATACCTTGAATTTAATGAAAATTCAAACACAACCTAGCAGAATTTATGGGAAGCAATGAAAGCAGTTCTTAGAGGGAAATTTATAGCTCTGAACTCACACATTAAGAAAACAGAACAGAAACAAATAAATACTCTCCTGTAGAACCTCAATCGGCTAGAAATAGAAGAGGAAACGAAATCCAAAGCCCAAAGACGTGAGGAAATTATAAAGATTAGAGCACAAATAAATTCAATTGAGACAAAGAAAACAATACAAAGAATTAAAGAATCAAAAAGCTGATTCTTGAAAGATTAAATAAAATTGATAAACCCCTAGCTAATCTCATCAAAGAGAGGAAAGAAGAGACTCAATTTCTAGCACTAAGGAATGAAAAGGATGAAATTACTACAGATACAGCAGAGATTCAGAGGATCATAAATAAGTACTTTGAGAATCTTTACTCTCACAGAGTTGAAGACACAGATGAAATGGATAGATTCTGACAAAAGTACCAATTACCCAAACTCAATCAAGAACATATAACAACTCTCAATAGCCCAATAACAGCCAATGAAATAAGAAATGTAATAAAAAAAAAAGCCTACCGACAAAGAAAACTCTGGGTTCTGATGGATTCACTACTGAATTCTACAAGAAATTTATAGAGGACTTAACCCCAACACTCCTTTAATGAAGTTGAAAAGGAAACAATCCTTCCAAAATCATTCCTAGAGGCAAGTATTACACTGATACCAAAATCAGAGACAGATGCAACTAAAAAAGAAAACTGCAGGCCTATTTCTCTGATGAATATAGATGCAAAAATCCTCAATAAAATCCTCACCAATAGAATACACCTAATCATCAAGAAGATTGTACACCATGACCAGATAGGATTCATCCCAGGGATGAAAGGATGGTTGAGTATACACAAATCTATAAATGCAATACACTATATCAATAGAACCAAAGCCAAAAATCATATCATCTCAATTGATGCCGAAAAGGCCTTTGACAAAGTCCAACACTCATTCATGTTCAAGGTCCTACAGAAAATTAGAACAGAGGGCCCATACCTCAACCTGATAAAAGCTATCTACAACAATCCAACAGCTAACATAATTCTAAATGGGAAAAAAACTGAAGTCTTTTAGTCTTAAATATGGCACAACACAACGATGTCCTCTATCACCACTCCTATTCAATGTAGTTCTGGAATTATTAGCTACAATCATACAAGAAAGAGAAATAAGAGGAATAAGAATAGGTAAAGAAGAAGTAAAACTATCATTATTTGCAGATGGCATGATAATCTACTTGGAAGACCCAAAGAACTCCACCACAAAGCTACTGGAATTAATACACAAATTTAGTAGCATAGCAGGCTACAAAGTCAACACACAAAAGTCAGTGGCATTCCTCTACACAGATAACAAACACACTGAGAGAGAAATTAGAGAAACAGTACCTTTTATGATAGCACCGAAAAAATGACATACTTAGGTACTAACCTAACTAAAGAAGTAAAAGGCCTTTTCAATGAAAACTACATTACTCTGAAAAAAAGAGATCCTGGAAGATTTCAGAAAATGGAAAAATATTTCCACCTCCTGGATAGGAAGAACTAACATTGTTAAGATGGTCATACTCCCTAAATTGTTATACAGACTTAATACAATTCCCATCCAAATACCATCAACATACCTTACAGACCTGGAGAAATCATTCCTAAAATTTATTTGGAACTAAAAAAGACCCAGAATTGCAAACACAATTCTGGGCAACAAAGGTAGGGCAGGAGGCATTACAATTCCTCACCTAAAATTATACTACCAAGCTACAGTAATAAAATCAGCATGATATTGGCAGAAGAATAGTCCTGAGGATCAATGGAATAGATTTTAAGATGCAGAAGCAAATAAAAACACACTCAGCCACCTTATTTTTGACAAAGGGGCCAAATACGCTTACTGGAAGAAAGATAGTCTCTTTAACAAATGGTGCTGGAAAAACTGGCTCTCTACATGCCGAAAACTAAAACTTGACCCTAGTCTATCAGCATACACTAAACTAAAGTCAAAATGGATTAAAGACCTAAATATTAAAAGAGAAACATTAAATATCCTGAAAGAGAAAGTGAGAGGAAATCTTGAAGACATCCGAGTAGGCAAAAAGTTCATCAACAGAAATCAAATTGCATGTTTAACACTTGAAAATATCAAGAAATGGGACCTCCACTGGCTAAGAACTTTTTGCACATCAAAGGAAAGTACCAACAAGGTGAAAGGACAGCCCACAAATTTCGAAAAGATTTTAACTTATAAGTACTCATACAAAGGTCTTCTATCTAGAATCTACAAAGAACTAAAAACCATTAGGGTTCCAAAATTCAAAGACCAATCCAGAAATGGTCATCTGAGATGAACACACACTTTTCAGAGAAAGAAATTCAGCAAGCCTATAAATACATGAAGAAATGCTCCACATCACCAGCCATTCATGAAATGCAAATCAAAACAACACTTAGATACCATCTTACCCCAGAAAGAATGGCTGTCATAAAGAAATCAATCAGCAGCAAATGCTGGAGAGGCTGTGGGGAAAGACGAATTCTTCACTGCAGGTGGGAATGCAGATTGGTGCAACCATTATGGAAAGCAGTGTGGAGGATCCTTAAAAAACTAGAACTGGAAATCCCATTCTATCCCGCTATTCCCCTACTGGGAATTTCCCCAGAAGAACTGAAAATATCACACCATAGGGGTATCTGGTATATATATATATATATGTTTATAGCAGCTCAATTTCTAATAGCCAAATCTTGGAAAGAACCACAATACCCATCATTTGAAGAATGGTTAAAAAAGATGTGGTATTTTTATGCAATGGAATATTACTCAGCTATAAAGAATGACAAACTGGAAGACTTCATATATAAATGGATGTATATTGAACATATACTCATTAATGAAATAAACCAGACCTACATGTGCAAATATCGTAGTCTCCCTAATATAAGAACTCTAATTTTTTTCTTTCCTTACCAATATCAATTGGAAGGTGTGTCATGCCCACACCCTGTGCTCTGTATGACTATTGTGAGGACAATATGCAGTGTGTTAACTGTTAAAAAAGTAATGTTTATTGAAAGTATTAATGTTTAGTTGTTTGATCCATCTTATGTACCTATATCTACTAATCTGAACTGATCCGATGATGAAAATATGTAATATAACCATTGTAAAATTCAAAATACATAAATAAATAAAAATTTTTAAAAACCAAGGTAACATATGTGATGCACCTACTGTTCTTCATCTCCTAAACATTCTTGAAGTTCTAAGCATGTAAAGATATATATTTAAAACATACAAAATCTAAATAGAAAATTGTGACCATCTCTATTCCTCTTTTAGTAGGAGTAAAGGACAGAACTGAACCCCAAGGAATATGTACATATTATAAATAAATTTCATAGGTTTTCATTAAGTTGCATGGACCAAACATGTGTAGTATTTGTATCTGAGTGACAGCTTAGTAAAATAGCTCAAAAAGGGAGGATAAAATAATTAACCAACCCCCTTACCAAAACGCATAGATCTCAAAATATTACCCAAAGTGTCATTTATCATTCTATTAAAACTTTTATTATGATTTTCAAAGTTCACTAATAAATAACTTTCCTAATAACAAATGTGTATTTTGCATTTGAAATTCAAAGTCTCTCCCTCTCTCTCTCCCTCCCTCTCTCTTTCTCTCTCTCTCTCCCTCTCTCCCCCTCCCTCCCCCTCCCTCCCTCTCTCCTCCACTTTCTTTCCTTTTACTGCTGGCCACATGCAGAAGCCAATGGGGGATCCTGTCAACAACTGTTTTCTGTTTGGGGTTATTGTTTCATTTGAGTTGGGCCAGGAGCCTTGTATTACTTTTGATTGAACAAATAACATGCTTTGCCTTTGAAAATAAGGCAGAGCAGGCTTATTCTTTGCCTGCAGCCAACTTATGCCTTCATACAGCTGTGTTTGGATATGTAGATATGGTACAGAACTTTGGAAAATTACCATGTGAAATTATTGTTTATCCTTTCTTCTCAGGGGAACAAAGTTTTGAGTAAGCTTTTCATTGACGAATAAAAATCTCGGTGTCTAGTTAACTATGAAATATACACTATGAAGTGATTTGGTGCCTTGGAGATAACACTGGGCAGGCGTTCAGGAATGTTCCTGTGGGCCCTGATCTTGCTTGGGAGGACATGCAGGGTGAGGTGGAGCAGCCTACTCGAGGCACTGAGATCAGCTCCTGCCTGTGCCATGGATTAGAAGGTGGGACCAGGGATTTGTACATCTATGAAACCACAGCAGATCTCTCCATACATCAGAGCAATACTTTTAAACTTTCCTTTCAAAACAACAAGATTTAATCTTAAAATAGGAATATGTGTTATTCAAAAGAGTAGAACTGAAAACAATTTCGCCAGCATCTTCGCAGTTTATGGTGGTGGTTGGCCAGCTATCCCCTCCTCGACCAACTGTTTCAATATGGTCAGTTAGCTAAGAAGCAGCTTTTCTGTTTTTAAGTGGTTAAAAATTATAAGACATTTATCTGACATCAAATGTCAGCCACAGATAAATTTTTGTTGGGACACAGTCAACTTTGTTTGTGCGTTCACTGTGGCTATTCTCGGGTTCCCATTGGATTTAGTAGAAACCATGGGGCTAGCTGATCTGCCACAGAGGTTTGATGCCTTTTCTTGGGTATCATTTGAAAGTAAATTCTAACCTGCAGAAACAACGGGGAGCCTTATTAAGGTAATTCAATATGGGAAGTGCTGTGCTGAGTGATTTTTTTACCCTCACATGAGCACTTAGTGATGTCAACCCTGATTGTGCAGCCAAGGGTACTTAGCTTTGCCCGTGCCATGTTAAGGAGACTCTCCACATGTCAAAAAGCGGCAGAGCCAGAATCTGACTGTAGCTCTAGCTACTACACAGCCTGTGCCTATTCCAGAGCAGTGACCCTCCTCTAGACTTCACGAGACACAGGGATGGTTTTGGGCACTGCAATTTGGATCACTGAAGAGGCATGGCCCACCTATAGAGTTATGGATGCCTATAGGGCCATACAGAAAATCTTAAAAATGGCATAATCAACTTGCATCCACCCATCTACAAAATACGTAGCAATGCAGAAGTAGTGTTAAATCAAACTGCATTTTCAAGATAGCAAGCAGTACATTACAATATGGCAGAGGAGAAATGACCTCTCGTCATTGATTCCACACCTCAACTAATGGGCCACTGTCCATTCCTGATAGAATTGTCAGTGGGATGGAATAACAAAAAACAGGAGAGAAAATGCGCTGAATGCTTCAGGGTCGTAGCCTAAGATTAGTCCTTTATTGGAAGATGATATCTCTTACAGGTGTTTACTATAAAATACAGTCTATGTTATGAGCAATCATGTCACACCATAGATTTTAATTGTATTTATTTGATAATTACACTACTAATTTTATTGGTTTATTGAAAGGAACAATTAACACAACTGTTTGATCAATGTTACATATCTATATCTGATAATCTGAGCCACTACTTTGAAGATAATAATATATAACATATAAACTTAGTTATTTTCCTGTTTTTTTTTTTTTTTTTTTTTTTTTTTTTTTTTTTTTTTTTTTTTTTTGAGTTTTGCTTCTACCTTTTATTTTGGGATTGTTTCTCCCTCTTTAAAATAAAATTACAGAAAAATGTACCTGTTTGATAAAATTAAAGGGAAGATAATTTTATTTCACTGTTTAATTTAATTTTTAAATTTATTAATCTGTAGGATCTCAATGTTTAGGAATCTATGGTTTATATATCCTTTGTGTAGTATGACTCCAGGAAAATGATCTTGAGAAAATGATGTGTGACTTAAAAACTATTTAAGACAAAAATATACACTACAGTATTATTTTAAAAGAGCAAACTTTCAACATAAAATACAATCCTTAAGTTACAGTATAGTCACATGAGGTCATTACAAATCTCTTGTGTAATATATCTAACGCATGACATGTGTGACTAATATCATATTAAGAGGAGGTAAAGAAACAAAACCACATAAAATATGATTACAATGCTATAACTATATGATCACAATGCATAAAACGTTCTAATATCTTTTCAGTCATGATTTTTTGAGATGAAGAATATTGTCTTCTGCTGTCTTCATTCCCAATCAGTGTGTCCTTTTCCATAAAAACTCAGAAGCATGGAAAAAATCTTGTTTTGGGTGCTTTTGTCTTTTATTTTCTCTTTCCTTCTCACCCTTTTGTCTTCTACTTCTGTGTCCTGGGAGAGCTTTAAAGGTCAATGCTGTTTTCTGCAATGTCAGTTCTGTAGTTTGCAGTGTCTAATGAAGCTTTTGATCTTGCCTGATGCTTACTTTCTTTTCTGATCCTTCTTTTTCCAGGCATCGATTGATGTCACTGTCATCTCTTCACAGCTTAATGCTGCTATTTTAGAGAGAGTATTTATTTTTGCATTCTATTTGTCAAATGGCTATACCTTGGTAAATGATGTTTAGAAGGCTTCTCTGACATCATTCTACAGGCTAGAGTAACTTTTAATAGTTAGGTTTCACCTTATTTCTACTTAACTGAAGAGAAATATTAGCAAACTCAGGATTTTCTGGCAGTGAGAGGAAGGCCTTTCCACTGCTTCCCTTGGTACCCACAAGAAGATGTTTGGACCATGTTATGGTGTCTAGTTGTCCCCCCAAAGCCCCGTGCAATCACTGGGGCAGGCGTCTAGAGATTGTGATTAATTCATAATCCAATGCTGAGACTGCGGGTGTGACTGCTGCACCCTCCCTGGGGCCAATAACTTGAATGCAATACAAGGAAGGGAGACAGTGTGGGCCACATAGTTGTTCTTCCCTTTGACCTTTGCTGTTTTCTGCTGCCATGAACTGTTGCCCTCTGCCATGTGCCACTCTGTCTTGAAGTCAGCAAAATATGAACTGAAACCTCCATAAATAGTGAACTAAATAAGCGTTTCCTTCCTTAATTTTGGGTGTTGGATATTTTGTCCCAGCAATGAGAGAAAAGTAACAGACATACCACTCCCCATGCTGTAGTTGCAGCCAGGATTGACTTCTGATTCCCTTCCCAGTGTGCTTTAGTATAGACTACAGTCAGATTTTCCCCTATTTTGTTGGGTTTTCCCCCACCACAAAGCAATCAGCATAATAGGCTACCCAGGACACAAGGTCACGAAGCTTCTAGTGTTCTTCTCAACTTCTTCCATTTACTCCCACTTTGTGGATGAATGTGTCCACAGAAATCCACGTGAATCTCTACCTCTCAGAATGTGGCCTTATTTGGGAACAGAGGGTCACTGGTATGGGGAGTAAAACTGCGAACATATTGGAATAGAATGGCCCCAATTGAGTAATGGTAGGGCCCTTACAAGAAGTAAACATTTGGCCAGACACCAGCACAGAAAAAAATACCATGCAAATATGAAGACATAGATGGGGTACAATGAATCGAGGGCATCTAGAGTAGATCCTGCATAGCACATAACTCCTGACCTCAGGAAGGACTCACCTTGCCAATATGTAGACCTGAGATTTTTCCCTATCTTTAAGTGAACCAATTTAAGATGTTCAGTTCAAATATATGGTGAGGACTGGGGATATAGCTCTACAGCATAAGCACCTGCTTGGCAAGTGAAAGGTCCTGAGTTTGATTCCTGGTACCAAAACAAAAAATGTATGATGAATACTTAATTCTTTTAACAAAACTTGTTACAATAGAAGGCAAATTATTATTATTTGCCTTCAAAATAACCCTTTTAACTTTGGACACATTTACCTCATTGTACTTTTTAAAATTTTTTTCTTTTTTCATTATTATTTAAATTTAACAATGGTTATGTTACATATTTTCATCATCAGATCACTTTAGATTAATAGATATAGGTCTATAAGATTGATCAAAAAATTAACCATTAATACTTTCTATAAACATTACTTTTCCCCCCTTTCTTTTTTAACAGTTGATACATTGCATATTGTCCTCAAAATAGTTCTACACAACATAGTATGTGGGCTTGACCCACCTTCCTATTGATGTTGCTAGGAAAAAAAAAAAAGAAAGAAAAGAAAAGAAAAGAAAATTCTTCTCTTTGGACTAAAAGGAAGTGGATGCATACACAGTCAAATGTTCTACTATTGCAGTGGGCCACCAGTGAAGCTTGCAATGTTGGAGGCTATTGATCCAAGCCTCCTACAGCTCATCTCATCATTCTAGCTCTGCATTTCATGCATTATAATTAAGCTTCTTTTTTTTTTTTTTTTTTTCTGGGTAATCAAGGGCAAGTCAAAGCAAGACCTGTGTAACAAAACATTCATTTTTTTGTATCTTCCCAGGTCAGATCCCCTCAGGATTAAATTTGGGACCACATACAGTACTTTGTAGAACTGTTGTTAGTGTCAGCCTTTGGGATAAGTCACGGCCATTGCTTGGCCAGTTTGCTTTCTGTGAAAGCCTGAGAGAATATTTTTCTCTGGGTGACTCTCCTTAGACGCCCTATAGTTCATTTATCGCTTTCTGGAGCAGTCATGGAAGTCCTCTTACCTGAGTAATTTTATGAGTTGGGATCCAAAATATGGTGAATTCTGCTGGCAAGTACCAGCCAATAAAAAGGCAAGCTCTTTAAGATATGATGCTGTGTCCTCATCCGCCTAACCCACCCATTCTGGTACTACGTGACTTCTGGACCTTCCCCGAAGTCAAAATGACCATGAAGGATCAATACTTTGAGCGACTCATCATGTATAGTCAGCTACCAAGATACTTCAGAAAGAGCACTTTCATAGCTGTTTCAGAAAGTGACTTTCAGGGTAAAGGGCAACTTGTCTTTTACTGTGACAATTTTTAAAAATTTAAATATACACTGGTTATTTGAATCATACCACATGTTTCTTTGATTTAAGCTACCAAATTTGAAGTACTTTGTAATAGCAATCTGGAAAGCTGACAAAAACACCTTGTCCTGTTAGGAGATCTGTCTTTGTCACCTTTTATCATTTATCTCTGATTACATTCAATTCAATAAACACTCATTTATCTCTGATTACATTCAATTCAATAAACACTCAAATGACATATGAACTACCCTCTGGATCCTCGCACACTGAGCTGTTTCTCTACCCAGGCAGTGTCCACTGCCAAGAAGCTCTCCTTCTTCCTATTCTAACCCCACACATCCAGCTTACCCTGACCATGCCAACCCTTTCCTAATGTGGAGACAGCCCTGAGTCCAGAATCACCTCCTCCAAAAGCACAAGTGGGCTGGACATCCTTTGCAGAGTGGTCAACAATTCTCATCTTGCTGGATGGAAATTTCTGAAGTACAGGAAATGTATCTCAGATGATTTCACTGGATGTATCAGTGCTAAAGCTATGAATGGGTTAGGCAAACCAGGACAGGTTGCTCCCTTCATCTTTTCTCAGTAGTTCTATAATTCTGTGGCCATCTCTGTAAAATATCTTTCTATATGCATAAGATCTGATTATCTGATTTACAGTGGTCTGGTAGTCTGCTCAGACCTACATCAGAGCACATGGTCCTTCTCCACCAACAGTGCTTTTCTGTATCCTAGCTCTTCATGCATCAACTGCTGAGTCAGTTATGTAAATGAAGTAGTGATAAGAATATTGCCACATCTTAGGGCCAGCAAGATAGCTCAGTGGACTACACGTTTGCCTAGGTAAGCTCTGGGGCCAGGGTTTGATCCCTGGAATCACGTACTATGCCAGCTCTATCCCTGGGCACATGGAGCTGGCAATGGAGTCTGGAGGTGGTGGTGCACACCTGTAATCCCAGCACTGGGTAGGTGGAAAACAGGAGGATCACTATAAGTCCAAGCTAGGTAGTGAGATCCTGCACACACACACACACACACACACACACACACACACACACACACAAATAAATAAATAAATAAATAAAATATCGCCCCATCTTTCCAGCATTATCCTTGTATAAGCCCACACATCTGTTCATTTTTCTAAGCATTCCTGGGCTACTGTGTCCCCTATGCTAGTCTCTCATTGTTAGCATTTCACTGTCCCTTGCAAAGAACTGCAGCCAACAAACAAGGCTACTTTCTAAGCATCTTTATGCAACACCTGGTTTATTTAACAGATGCACCAAAAGCAAGCATGATGTACTAACACCGTAGTACTTCAAGAATCACAATTTGAACTTGATCAAGTCCTATGGAAAAATGATCACCATCTAAAGGTATCTGGTTGCTTCTTTTTAATTGATTATAATCTTCGTTCCGTAAATTGTTACAAACTCACCCTTTGTAACTGATGGCATGTGAATAGAAGATTGATCAGTGTAAGAGCTCCTTTCCTAAGAAATTATTTGGTAGCATCATGGAAGACCTCTGTATTCAGACCCTGTATCAATTTAGTTAACAAAGTTTTCTAAAAAAAATAATGAAAAATCTCTGGAGAAAAATGCTTTTCTCATACATATTTTCTAAAAATATTTTCTGTACATTACATATATTTATTCTGAGCTCTATGGAGCTATGCATCCTTACAACATGTTACTGTAACCTCAAAGAACTATTAATATCATCAATACCAATTATCATATTTGGTATTTTCAAATATAAACAATTTGTTACTTTCTTTATTTCTTTTCATGTTCAACTATGCAGCTCTGACTTGTAGTGATCCTCCTGTTTCAGTCTCCCCAGCACTGAGAATATAGGCGTACACCATCACTCCCGGTCTTGGTGGCTGGCTTGGTGCACCCAGCATGGGACTATCATGGCCTGTGGTACTCAGGATTGAATTTGGATCCTTGTACTTGCTAAGGAGGCACTTAGATGGCCTAGCTACCTCCAAAAACCAGTTTGTTATTTTAAATTGTTCTACAAGGAATATAATTTTAGCCAAATATTTCTATTTTTGCTTATTTGTCAGATGAAGCACTTAACAGTGAGGTTTTCACAATTACAACTCACATGCTTATGATTTAAATATCTCATATTATTTTCTAGTCTTTTGAGGAAAGTAAGACTTTATCAACAACGATCATCCTATATAAATTTGTATTGATAATTTGTATTCTTTTCTAATTTTCACAAGTCAGTCTAAAATAATTTCATTGCAGATCAAAACTCTTCTTACAGTTTTAAAGAAAATGTTAATTTTTACTTAAAGGAGAATTCTGTAAAAGATCTCAGCTCGTTAGCCACAAAAATTCTCTCTATATATATATATAATTTAGCAGAGAAGTAGTTTGAAAATGTCGGGTTGAGATAAATTGCACGAGTTAAAAAGTATCAAGGATATTTTAGCTGTCTCAATGAAGAGACATTCCAAAATCTTGCAGCACAAGAAATACTTTGAAAGTCAGCCTTAAACTTAATCCCATAGGAGCAGGGCTTGGCAAGCTAGTCAGCATCTTTCTTGTAACCCTAAGAAGTTCAGATTCCAGTAAGCCTCCATGCATTTTGCAATCTGGACTCTACCCATGAATCTTTCTTTCTTTTGAGTTTACAACATTTTCTAATTTTCATAAAACATCATACAAACCCTCTCACTGCTGTCTATCTCTCAATCATAAAAGTGTCATTGGGATTTATAGCCTCCAAAAGTCAGTAAAGCCTGCCCTGCTCAAGCAGTGGGGAGAAGGATCTGGAATCACTTTATAAAGTGTACCTAATAATAATATGATAACAACATGCCACGTTATCATTAGCTCAAACCGAGCTGAGACAGCCACCTCAGTACTTGGCTATCTTTGAAACAAAATCACATTCTTGAGGAAGTGGTGTTGGTAACTCAATAAGCAGCAGCTGTTCTAGGGGCTTTGAAAAGCATGTTTCATCCTACGACCAGTGCTTAGTATCCAGCGTTATGTCCCACTATAATTGAAGGCCAAAACCCAGGTTTATATATGACTGGAAAACCTCAAGGCAAATAAATACATGAAAAAATTTCCTCTTAATCTGAGGATCCTGTCTCAATTGAATGTATTTTGCTCACATCAATTTCTCTGTAACATTAATTTGCACTTATTACCCAGAAATTCCATACACACAAAATGATCACTCCATTCCTTCCAATCTTTCTAATGAGTGCTACATCCCAGGGCCATTTAAAAAGCTTTCTAAAGACCCTTTTAAGTTGAAAGGGATATCGTGGAACGTAATGTTTATTTACAAGATGGATGTTCCCAAGCTTCCAGAAGCCTCAGTGTAAATAACAACCCAGAAACATGCAGTGCATTTATTAGAAATTTAAACCCATCAATTTTACATGATCTTCCAAGGAGAGTGTAGAATTCTAATGAAGCTAATGAGAATTTGATGTTGACAGAAGATTCATTTATAAATAAAAG
Source organism: Myocastor coypus (assembly GCA_004027025.1). Lineage (NCBI taxonomy): Eukaryota > Metazoa > Chordata > Mammalia > Rodentia > Myocastoridae > Myocastor > Myocastor coypus. Next base: position 13,769 of record PVJA010012160.1, read on the forward strand.
TGGCCAGAAAGATGATTAAATAAGACAAAGGTTTGTCAATATCCATTGCACATTAGATCTCACTAGTAAGAAAACCAATGGCGCTTTCAATAACAACAGTAAATAACAAGTAGATTTCTATGTTGTACTTATGTGGCACTTTTCAACAGTGGACCCAAAGAAAAGATGTGTATTGAGCTTCCTTTGGGCTCTTGACAATTAGGGCTTGAGGCATCTTCTTCAAGGAAAGGTTTGAATCGACACTATGTTCATTGTTGTGCCCAAAAGGCTTTACTCGGGACTGTCAACTGGTGATTTTTCATACTAGGGCACCCCATGATAATGTAGGCAAGAGGCCCCAGGAAAAGGACAATGTTGAAATAACTATGGTCAGCTTGTCCACAAGGCCTTACTTCTCTCACTGTATCTCTAGATGCTGAAACCTTTAGGTTTCACTGCTGACTATATTCATTTTATACCCTAATTAAGGTCAGGCAAAGTCTTTGCTCATTCAAAAGGAAAAAAGAATACCTAACTCATAAAAAATTTAACTTTTAAAAAATGTTTTTATTTTAGGGTTGGCGAGATAGCTCAGCAGTCTAAAGTGCCTGCTTAGGCAAACTTAGGCAAGCAAACAGGGACCAGAGATCAATCCCTGGCACCACATGCTACACCAGTCCCAGCCCCATGGTGGGTTGAGCTGGCCACAAAAAATTTCTTGTTAGTGCATATTTGCAGTACATAATGATTGCATTCGTCATGGGGAGTTGGTCCATGACACATAGCACATCTAAATTTCTTAAATATAACATTGGTGGTAAAAATACTAGTAAAATGATAATTCATAAACTGCTGTGTGTTCTATTCTGCTATGTGTCTGTTCTTATGGGCTATGATTTCCATACGTCAGCCTGATGTAAATGTCCCAGTTCTGATGATCAATAACACTTTTCTGCATTAATGACTAAAGTATATAGTGACAGATAAGAAAACACATCCAGAGAATAGCTGGGTTCAGATTTACAGTATTATCCCTTAAGAGGAACAGAGACAACCTGGAGGGGTCAGACAGGACAGCAAGGAGCCCTGTGGCAGGACTGAAAATGAAGCAGAAGAATGATTGGAGGAAATGAAGAAATGAAGAGAATTCAAGGAATTCTGCTTTACGTGCAGTGGGTCACGGCTGTGATTTAGATCCCAAGCCTCCCATCGCTTCTCGGTCTTTAGGCTAAGATCAAGTGTAGAACCTGAGTGTCCCCCAAAACAATGTAACAGAAGCTTAGTTTCAGCCTAACATCATTGGAAGACAATAGAACCTTTTTTTTTTTTTTTTGGTCGTTTTTTTGAGACAGGGTCTCGCTATGCAGTTCAGTTTATGCCTTGAGTTCACTTTTGTAGCCCAGGCTGGTCTTGAACTCACACAGATCCTCCTGCCTCAGCCTCCCGAGTGCTGGGATTACAGATGTGTGCCACCACGCCTTTCTGACAATAGAACCTTTATCAAGTGAGCTCAGGAGGAGGTAGCTGGGTTACTGTAAGTGTATCTTTAAAGGGTATGTGGGGCCACAGGATTTTCTTCTCTCTGTTTTGCTTTCTGACAGTGAAATGAGTGGATTTTGCTCTGCTCTGTATTCCACCATGCTGCATTACCGCAGGGCCCAATTTGTAAAGTGAGCATCATATTAGCTTTTAAAGTGGTGGAAAGCTAACGGAGCCATGATGTAGAAAAAAAGGAGATCCCTGAGGAGGCAGAGCTAGGCCAGCAAAAGAACAACAAGGGGGACAGATTCAGTTCCCATTTAGAAATTTCTTCATCGTTTTGTACATCTGAGGCTGAACACTTTATAAGAAAAAAGCTTCACTTTGATTTAAGATTTTGGAGCTTGGGTGGCTAAATCTGAGAAGTCTTGTGCTGGGTCTCAATGTGGCAGATGGCACTATTAGGTGCACATGCAGAAGTGAGTACAGATACCACGTGTTATGGTTTAAATATGAAATGTTGTCTAGAGACTCATGTACAGAGGATTAGATCCCAATGCAGTGGCAATGTTAAGAAGTGGAACCTAGAAAGCCTGTGGAAGCATGAGCATTTAATCTCATTAATGTGTGCTCTGAGGAAATGAGGCCAGCTGCAGGAAGCAGGCCACTGGAGTACACCTTCCAGATGTGTCACTTCCTAGGTCTTTTCTTTCCCTCCCTCCTTTCCCCCCTCCTTCTCTCTCTTTCTCTCTCTTTCTCTCTCTCTCTCTCTCTCTCTCTCTCTCTCTCTCTCTTTTCTGTTTTTTTTTTTTTTTTTTTAGGGTCTCACTACTGAGTCATAGTGATCCTCCTGTTTGTACCTCCCAAGCGCTGGGATTATAGACACCTGCCACCACGCCCAGTCTTTCTTTCTTTCTTTCTTTCTTTCTTTCTTTCTTTCTTTCGAAGCAAGTGACTCTCTTCCACCTGCCCTTCTGCCATGCCATTTCTGCCTTGGAGCAAGCCAACCATGGACTGCAGCTGCAGAAATTGTGAACCAAAGTAAACCTTTGCTCTGTTGGTTTTCTCTCAACTACACAGTTACAGTTATGAGGAGCTAATCAAGGCACTGAACACATGGGGGTAGCCTCATTCTACTACAAGTCACTCTTGTGGTAACTAATTAAGTCCTTCATGACAACCCACTTCTGCAAATGGGCATTAATCCTTACAAAGTAGTGCCTATGATCTATTTATGCCATACTCAGCCTCAGCCCCATATGCAGTTCAGACTCATAGTGATCCTCCTCCTGTTTCAGCTTCTCAGAACTGGGATTACAGGCATGTACCGCCACACCCAGTTTTGGTGGCCAGGTCAGCACTGGGCAGGTGTAACATACAGTACCAGCGATTGAGCTTGGGTCCTTGTGTTTGCCAGGCGGGTGCTTAGACCACTGAGATATCTCCCTGGCCCCAGGCCCCTACTCTTACAGAGCTCAAAACTGTTATACTACAGACCAAGTTTCCAGCACAGTAACTTCTGGAGGATAAGCTATATTCAAATTATAGCACAAAATGCATGCTATGACTGTTTAGTAGAATGGCCTCATGAAGAAAAGAGCAGATGTAGGTGGAATCACTTTATACTCCCTAATTCCAGAACTATATTTGAGCTCCACACAAAAAAGTGAAGACAAAATGGTAGTGATAAAAGTTGGCTTGTTGTCTACGACCTTAGACTTGATTGTCCTATAAGATAAGCTAGTGAACAGTGCATGCATCCATGGAGAGCCACAGCTCCAGAGCATCCTACTGGGGAGGAGAGTGTGAGACTGGCCCAGTTTAGGAAGCTAAAGAAGCTTCTCTGAGGGAGAAACACTTGAAAACTCATTGGAGTAAAAGCAAACCATTTTAAGGAGAAGGGCCATAAAGCATTCCAGAGTAGGATCCAAGATGTGGAAATGGATAACCAGAAGTGGGAAAGAATTTAGGTCACTGCAGGTTATGGTAAAGAATTCTGCCTCATCTTAGGAGCAACAGAAAGTCTTTAAGTGTGTGTGTGTGTGTGTGTGTGTGTGTGTTTGCTATGTTTACTTATGATTTTGGGGGGGGGGAGAGAGAGAAACTGAATTATACTTTGAAAAAGTCATTCAGGTATAGAGTGGGCAGTGGGTGAGAGGAGACCAGAGGGCATCCAGGGGGCTGCCCTAACATCAGACTCTTCTAGACTTATTGACATTCTGCGATGTCCATGTCTGGAGGTGATTATTCTGTGCCACTCACTCACTCACTCACTCACTCAGGCTTCAATGTGGTAAATGCCATTTTGAAAGTAGAAATTAGATTTTTGTATGGCTACTATCCAACTCCTAACTTTTAGTACCTACAGATTACTGATGTTTGCCAGCAATATTTCCGCTGGACTTCTGTATTTTCAGCTATGTCAAAGTAACATAATTCAACTATATAATAAGTTACTCTGTCGATTACCATAATAAGTATGAGATATCTAGCCAGGCAAAATTCATTGGTGCCTTAAATAAACGTGTGCCAGATTTCTCAAAATATAAAAGTGAAATTAATCTGAAAAATAAGCCATTTAAAATTTAAATAGTTTCAGCTCTACATTTATGATGTAGATTAAATGTTTCTTTAATCTACATCATCAATGTGAATTACATTTATGATGAAAAGATTAGATGTTCTTGTGAAACTCTGCTTAAATCTATGTTTTATTTTTCTTAACTTTTTCTGTCACTGAGCTAGAGAAAAAAACAGTTCTGCATGGATTATCAAAGTATCCAAGAAGTACATATCAACTGGGCTGTCTAAGCAGCAGTACTACTCATATGCTGGTTGTCACCATTCGTCATGAAGGAGCCTGAAATCTGAACAGTAGCAAAACCAAGATAAAGCAAACAACATTGGGGCCAAGGATATAGCTCAGTGGAAATATGGCTGGCAAATGATGTCATTTATTATGATGGCATATACTTAGCATACAAATGAAACAAAGTTACAATAGCTTATGTGGATAGTTAATTCAAAGTAAGAATGTTTATAAAGGTTTTATGCAGCAGATTTTGGAAAAGTAAAAGAGTTTCTACAACCAATGATATTTCTCTATACCTATCCAGTAGGAAATGTCAATAATTTCTCATTGGTTGGTAAATTAATGCAAGTTAATGTTATTACTTCCTCATGTAATATTTGTCTCTTTTTCTACAGAAGCCATATATGTATGCCAAGCTTCTAGTATTTATGGTTTTTAAACTCTAATTTGTTTTTTTGTCTTAGTCATAATAAGCTACACAAGCAAAGCAGGTTTCATCATTTCACATATGCACTTGCATTTATCTGCAGATTAAGCCTTTGCTGGAGGTGGGGACAAATGGGAAATATTTAAAATAAAAGAATGTGGTGAATTCCACAGAGAAACAGGAGAATGTGAAAAGTGATGCAAACTTTTACAGAGAAGGTGGCAGAGTAGAACTATGATGTGAAACTACTCTGATTTTTCAAGCTCTCTGCTGTGATTGAAGTCTTTTTTGACATTGGACAGTTAAAAACAAAAGCAAAAAGTAAGCCAGCAACAACCACAGCGTACACGCAGACTTCTTGGATAATCCTGTCCAGGGCTAGCTCTAGGAGTTGTTAGATGTAGATCTAAGACTGAAGAAAATAAATAGAGCACAGAAGAGCCTGGGCATGTCTTCCATCTCCCTGCACACTGTGGGGACAGGGACCTCCTTCTGGATGGACTGGGCTTACAGAGAGCCCACAGAAGAACCTCTACGTCCTTAGAGATCTTCTAGTAACTTCCCTTAAATCTAGTTGCCGGTTCATTTGTCATTCATTTAGCAAACAGCCATCCACTGCCTCCAGTGCATCAGGCACTGGTTCAACCTCTGATCCGTAGTCTATGGGGTAAATAGTGCAAATAGCATTGTGTCATTGCATAGGTGGGAAAAGGGGCCAGTGCAAGACTGAAGGGCTTGCTCTGTGATGAGGTGACAATTCAAATTCAGACCTTGTCCTTAGTTCAAATTTTTGTTTTTCACTACTGGCGACTGAACTCAGGACCCAGAACTTGCCAGGAAAACAATTATTCTACTGAGCTATCTCCCCAGCCCCAAATATTGTTTGCTTTAACTTGGTTTTGCTACTGTTCAGATTTTAGGCCCCCTCATGAAGAATGTAATAACCAACATTTCAGTAGTACTGCTGCTTAGACAGCCCAGTTGATATGTATTTCTTGGATACTTTGATAAGCCATGTGATAGAAAAAGGTAAGAAAAATAAAACATAGATTTAAACAGAGCTTGACAAGAACATTTAATCTTTTTATAAATGAGTCTAAGTTCTCTATTTTTAAAAGAACTCTTATTGTTTAGATAATTATTTTTAAAAAACCTTCAGAACGGCTACCAAGTAGCATTGCCCTATAAGGAGCAGCTCTTGTACTGTCAGGAAGGATTTCTAAGTCTGCAATTATAGAAGTGATGGAATAGAAGGTACTTGATAGTCATATTAGCATACTTGACTCATCTGTGGTTTTCCAAGTGAAAAGGTAGCCCCCTTGATGTAAAAGTCACCAACTTACTAAAGTGCACTTACTTGATGTGTAACATAGGACCTGTAGCTCAGGAATTCCGTATTTGGAGAAGCATCGCCATCCTTGATCTCAGATGACCCTTTGGACTCAATGAAAACTTCCTGTGTTGAGGCAGGGAAAAATTTCAGCCACTCCTCATGAAGATGTTACAGGATTTGGGGAAAACTCACTGTCATTGCATCGCATAGTTTGTGTCCAAATGCTTTTACCCTAATACCCTTAGGAGGTAAGTTGGGACAAGAAATGGCATCATCACTGAATTAGACACAAGGCAAGGTACCTAGAAATAGAGGCAGTATGGCTCCCTTCCTACAGACTTCCTGGCCAAGACAATATTGACTCTGTGATTTACCTCCCTGTCAAAGTAAAAATCACATCATTAAAACATGGTTATGAGCATTTTCAAAGGATGACTAAATCTAAATATTATTGTTACATAACTTGAAAGTAAGTCATAGCCAAGATTATACTGCAAATCTCTATCACTTATGTAAATACTACACTGAAGCAATATAGACTAACTGTTTTAAAAGAAGTACTGCTTACCAGACTTGTTGGTCCACATCTGTAATCTCAGGACACTTGGAGGCTGAGACAGGAGAATTATAAATTCAAGCCCAGCCTGGAGATTTTAGCAAGTTGTTCAGAGAAAGTTATTGAATAAGCATGATGTTAAAGAAAACTACAAATAATACTTTAATTTTTTCCAAGATCTTCATTCTTGTTTTGGACAGCTTTAGTCTTTGAGAACCTAATAGGCTTATCCTTTCTATCAAGACACTGGGCTCTGCTCTCTCTGCTGTCAAGTTGAGTCTGACAAATGTATTCATACAGGTCAAAGGGTGAGCACATTTGAGTGTCTAACCTCATTTTCCCATGGAGAGGTGGACAAGTGTATATTTCCTCCCATAGACTGGGCAGTTCTGTTTGTTGCACATACATACATACTTTTCAGTATTCTGCAGGATAGTGGCATCACTTTATGAAACTAACTGTGGGTAGAGGGCTGAGCAAGACCTCTTAGATGGGTTTGGGCAATGAGACAACTAGGACACAAGGTTTAACACAGACTCATTTATTTATACTAAAATAGTTGGTTTGTCACTACCATCAGTTGCCCTGAGCAAAGTTCATAAAAAAAATTGAAGCCAGGGCCAGAGCCTGGGAGCCAGGAATGAGAAGTCCAGCCTTAGATCATCCCAAGCAGAGGGCAGGGGATCCAGCTGCCAAGACCATGAGGGGGACTCCAGACATCACCAGGCACAATGGCCCCAGGAAAATCATACCTTGCTCTATGCCCTTCCTATCTGAAGGTTGATATGGATTCTAAAGAAGATGATGTGGTGGGATTTCAAAGATAACATTGATAGGACATTTTATCCCTTGAGCATTTATTTAGCACTTGCAAGCATTGATGCAGAACCTATAAGTATTTATTGATCACTCAGCCTCTTTCTGACACCACTGCCCACACTAGGAACATAGAAATGAGTACACACAGCCCGTGAGCTCTCTCACCAGAGCTCATAGCCTCCTGGGGTAGAAAGCAAAACCTAGAAAAACACGGGAGCCATGTCAGAGGTGAGTGCAGAGAATTGTGGCACCAAGAAGCAAGCAAAGGCCCACTAAACTTAGAAGTCATGTGCAGTGGTCTCAAGGATTGGAACATCAGCACACAGCAGGTGCATAGTGTGAACACAGGACAGGATTAAAGGGCTAAGCCAGCCTCACGGCAATCACGAGGATCCTCCAGAAATCACATGATGAGGAAAAAAAGAAGAAAGATGTTGTCCTCCAGGAAACTTTCCAACCACTACTCCAGAAAGCAGGCATGTTTTTAACTCCTTGAAATTAACTGTATGACAAATGTATACTAGTTAGAATTACACTTGATTTAATGCCTGTAAACCTCCATGGTATCTCTTAGAAAATCATGCAAAAGATGGAAAAACGTCTAAAATGAAGCAACAGTAATTCCAACAGATACATAGCCCAGTGTTGTACAGAAGCATAGGAAGAAATATAGTTTCTGAACACAGAAATGGAAAAGGCTCAATCTCACTACCAATTAAAATATATAAACTTGAAATATGGCAAATTTCAGTTTTTCATGTGACTGTGTCTTAGTAATGGATGGCATCTAATTCTAGGAAGTCCCTGAGGATGTAGCTGCACATAGTGGTCAAAGTGTTTTGTGTATATCTTTAACTTCAAATGAAAGCAAAAACAAAACATCCATGGGCACACAAGTTCACTTTTGTATGACCTACGTTAAAACTATGAAAACAATTCAGTTTTTAGGTGAATAACAAAGTTAAGTCATGCTACATTCTTTATGTAGATTATAGTATTACAATTAACATTTGTGATCCTGAAACTTCAGAAGCCACATGGAAAGCTTTTAGATAATTACCGGAAAGGTTTAGAAAATGGCACAACACATTATTATTTGGGCCACATAAACTATTTATTTTTACAAACAAGAATCTAAAAGGAGCACACAAAAATAGCAGTATTATGTCAGAAATTTGGGTTAAGTCATTAGACATTCTACCTAGGGACTCAATTTTTAACAGCACTAATGAAATAGTAGTTTGGACCATTTGATCAAGCTCACAGTAAGGTGAACCAATACACAGCCCTTTTTACAAGTCTTGGCTGTTTGGAGACCATCGTATTGAGGCAAAAACGTATTCACACATAGGATTCAGCAAAACAACTTCTAGTGGAGGGAACAGATTCATTTTGAATTCTTCTTTGAATAGACTTGTGAATTCTCTTTAGAGTATCTCTTCTTTATCTGAGCACAGTGGCAAAATATAGTCATTGAAATTATTCATTTACCTTGTATCTCAAATTAAAAGCTCTATATTATAGAGCTCAAAATGTAAAGGCAGAGTCCAGCTGTGGATTGATTTTGTAGATTAGTACATTTCCACCAAAGTATTTGGTTTGTGAGATGTCTAAGTAGATTAATTGAAGCAGAAATAAATGCATTATTTATTATTTAACACTTAGGGAAGGCAGCCAGTGAGCCAGGTTTAATAATGATTTCTTTTAGACACTCACCACTGAATAAGAATTAGGTGAGCACAACCAAATCATTATCTGAGAGGCTCATCAAGTTTCAGAAGTAGAACTTTTTAAAAGAGGCAATTAGCATTATGATTTACATCCAACACTGGAAAAGGTAAGTGATGCTATATATGGCAGTTCAATTTTCAGACCTCTTTAGGTAAGGAGTAGGAAAGAATTCTACAATGTCAATGGTAGCCTTTTCCAATAAGGATTGCACCTTCTGACTGCTGCAGATCAATGTAGGGAAAAAATAGCAAGAATATATTAAAGCATCTCAACAATGCTAGTGGTGAATACTAGTTATTTTAGAGCTGGAGGAAGACTTCCCCTGCTATTACAGATGCCTGGGTTGCTGATGAAATAGCTACATTTAAAGAAATAGGAACCATGCATCTTCATGTAAAGGAAAGATGATTTCTGGCCTGTCCTCTGGCCTAGCAGTTATTGGGTGCTGTCAGAAACATCAGGGAGTACTCATCTTGGTGCATAAGTTATAATTTTGGAGTTTCATCAGCAAAGATGTTACAAGAGCCCTCTTTCCTCAATGGAGGCAGCCTTCAACTGAAGAATCATTAATCTTGGCTTGCTTCTAGCTTTGAGAGACTGAAAAGATGCAAATGATGAACCATCCAGCTGCCCCTCACCCTTAGAATGACCTCACTACTAGCTCACATACTATAAAGTATAACCTTTATAGAAACATGATTTAAGACAATGTAATTAACCTCTTAATTGTAAATGATATCTATGACCAACAGTTGTAGATGGATGAAACTCAGTTGACAGTCCAAATGCTGATATAAAATTGGTACCCAGTGTGTACAAAGCCTTTCTTTTTTTCATATTGCTTCAGTTTTAAAACTAATAATTAAGAACACTTAATATGATATATGAATTCTTAGAAAATTTCTAAGTGTACAACATTGGTACCTACAAGGCACAGTGAGTACTGTACAATTTTAGGATTTATTCATCTTGCATTACTTTAAATTTTATCCCATTGAGAAGGGTCCCTTTTTCCCTGAAACCTCCATCATTTGTTGTTGGATGATTTCCTTGCGATAGCCATTTTTTTCTGGGGTGAGGTGGTATCTCACTGTTGTTTTAATTTGCATTTCATGAATGGCTAGTGATGTGGAGCATTTCTTCATGTATTTATTTGTTTTTGTATTTCTTCCTCTGAGAAGTTTTGAAACCATTTCCTTCTGTGTGGTTCCTAGCCTAGCCTGCAACATGTATTTTTCTCTTCCTGTCCGATTTCACATAGTATAACAATCTCCATATTTATCCATATTGCCACATATTCCAGAACTTTCATCCCATTGAAGCTAGATTGTACCCTCTCTAGTATTCGTTACATACATATCATACTTTCCTATCCATTCACGAATCAGTGGACATTTAGGTTGTTTCCACATGTTGGACAGTATGGTTAGTGCATCAGTGGGCCTGGAGTCCAATATCTTTTTGAGATTCTGATTTCAGTTTCTTTGAATTATATCCAGAAGTGGAATTGCTGGATCAGATGGTGTTTGTTAGTTTGTTTTTTAAGTTTTCCTTTATTCTTCACAGATTTCTTTCATTCTTGCATCTAAGTTCAAATTTCTTCATCCATAAGGATTCCAACACCTATACACCTCCAATATAATCCAATTTCCATATTTTGATAGTTTATGACTGTTTCGTATGAAGAATACTCATGCTGATGAAATTAGAATTGCAATGTGACCACCTACCACGCTTCTTGCAACATTTATTTCATAACGGTGGATTAAAGATGTTACTAGGTACTAATCAAACTCTGAAAAGTTCATACTGGACTTTAGAACAGTAGCACAATAAAAAAAGATATCTCAGAGACCATAATTTATAGACATCAAATTTCCTGATGGACCAGGACAACTAGAAAATCAAGTTTGATACTCCTTTGCTTTCAGTTTTGATTTATCTCATTGGTTTGGTTTTGTTATTATTATATAATAAATCATATCTTTTAAATCTATATAGACTTAAGAGCTTTTTAATCATTAAATTCATTTTAAATAAATAACCAGTTTTAAATTGCAGCAAGCAAATACATCTAACTACAAAGAAGACAATTTTAGAATGAATACTTACTATAAGTTCAGTTAACGTCTTAAACTATAGTTGAGTTTTTTTTTTAATTTTATTTTATTTTACTTATTTTTTCTTGTTTCAGAACCTTTATTTGTTCTTTCACTCACTTTTATGGCTGGCTCAGTCCATCCCAAGGGCAGGGCTGGTGCAGCATGTGGTGTCGGGGATCGAACTGCGGTCCCTGAAGCCCCCCAAGCTTTCCCAAGCAGGCGCTTTAGACCACTGAGCCATCCCGCCAGGTCCCTATAGTTGAGTTTTAAAGATAATGAAATTTAAAGTTCAAAGCAAGAACCTTCAAAAGGTTCAGCATATTGATTATAGCACAATGTAATGCTAAAACTATGTTTGGAATACATGTCACTCTTGTCTTTTTGATATGTACTGCTCCTGGTGTAAACTCAGTTACTGTCATTCTCTCAAGAGTAGTACTTGAAAATAAGAGACTGGGCCAAATACCATATTCTTGACAGGCTACAATTTTGTATTTCCTTGAATTTCCAAATATCTGTGACAATTTGCTCCATGTAAAATTCACTCATTCATTTGTTTCACAAAGGCTTCCTGTGACACTATTTCATATTTTTCTTTGGAAAAAAAAAATCTCTTTTAATTCCAACTTGTGGCTATTTAAAAAAAATTAATTGCACATTTATCTTGGCATGACAGACCTCCTCCCCATTATCTGTAAGAAATATATTCCAAGACTCCAATGGCACCCTGAAACCACAGATAGTACTGATATATATCTTGGTTTTTCTTAGCCATACACAGGTATAATAAACTTTAATTTATAAAGTGTTGGATTAAAATCCCAAAATCTCATGCAGTCATGCATTGGGCTTCTTCAAAGATGGCTGGATCTGGAATAACACTGCAATCCACTGGGTGGAATGGTAGGAACAAAGGACAGGGGTTAGGCACATCATACTACCTGCCCTCAGTAGCCTGGAGTGTAACGAGCTTTGACTGATCCCTTGTTACTTTGCTACCTCGCGCCTACTACAAACTGTTTCTCCTCCTCAGAGCCTTTCTTCTGTGTCACTCCACCTTAGAGTCAGATGATGATGGACAGAAACCTCTACAAACTGTGAGCTAAACAAGTTTTTCTTCCTTCAACTTGTGAGTGTTGTGTATTTTGTCTCACCAACAGGAATAATAACTAAGACAGTGTGGTAAGAGATTAACAGCAATAACAAATAATAAAGTGGGGCAATTACAAGATACAACAAGACTGGGGAGATAGTTCAGTGGTCTAAGAACCTGCTTGACAAGTGCAAAGACCTGAGATCCTTCCCAGGTACTGCATACCATGCTGGCCTCAGAACCCTGGGCACACTATGTGTGCTGACCCTGAAACCCAACGTGGTGGCACGTACCTGTGATCCCAGCACTGGGAAGGCTGAGACAGGAGGATAACTATGAGTCTGATCTGTATAGTGAGACTATGTGTCCAACAAATAAATAAATAAATATGAAGATTTTTTTAAAAAAAATATACAGCCATACAAGCTATGTGAATGAGGTCTCTTTCCTAAAAGAGCCAAAATTAATGTTAGTATTATTGGACTGCATTTCATTCAGGAAAACAGAAGCCATGAAAACAAAATTGCAAGTAAGAGGACTCCATCCCATTCTCACTGTGTCCAATGGAAAGAGAAAACACACAATCCTGCAGAGCAGAGTGCGTGAGAAGGGCCTGGCCAGGGAAAGCAGCCCCCAGGTCCAGTTCTAGCTCCAGACCCCTCTCTGACCTTCCCGTCACTTCCTTTGCCACCTAAGACTCTTCCTTAGAGACACAATACACAGCCCCAGTGACATGACAGTGATCACTATGAGCTTTTTGTCTGCATTAAAATTCTGTTTCTCTAAAGCTTTCTCACTTCTTTGGAATCGCCTGTAATACAGATGCTTGTAGTTAATATGTCTCTGACAGTGGATGTCTATAAAGCAATATGTACAACTTTGATAACAAATCTTTTATGCTTTTCTCTTGTACAAAAATATTTAGTTGAGTTGATAGAGAATAGATTTATAAAATATTTTACTGCAGGTGGGTCCAGCCTCTCAGGGGAAGATTAAAGGAAGGCACTCTCTGGGAAACAGGATTGAGAAAAGATCCTGGAGGGATTTTAAAGGAGTGAAGGTTCCCACAGCTCCTACATCTCACCAGTGAGTACTTTCTCCTTGCCCAGCACTATAAATACTAAAAAAGTGATCTATTGAGAGGACCTGCCTGTAGGCTGCTGAGACTTACGTGTCTCTTTCACCTGTACAAGGACACTTTGGGCATGTCCCTGGAGAGAGATGGCAAATATGGCTTTTGTAGGTGTTTTTCTCAGAAGGCAATGATAATATGATCATGAAAGACTGGAGATACAGGAAAACCAAACGCTATAATTTTCATCACTTTAAAAATTTCTTGACTGCATCATGTTTTATTATTTTGAAGAAATCCTTAGGACTTCTTCCCAAAGATTGTATTTTTAAATGAGATATTCTGGTTGTCTTCTTGCCTGTAATTCAATGCTTATAATTGATATGTCTCCAAGAGTGAATGTCTGTAAAGCAATATAGATATCCTTGCCTATTTACTCTTCAAAGAACAAACAAATGTAAACACCAAAACTATAAACACAAGAAATTCACTAGCAGTAGGGGAAAAGCACATGGGCTGTCAAAGCTCCATGAAGCTTCTGGAAGTCAAAGTTAGTATATTAAAGACAAGCATAATCGAAGCAACTCCTGTCTAGTAAGAACCACTGTATGATATGACAGAGACGAGATTACCGGAAAGAAGAGCTGAAAATGTGCTTCGTCTGGCAATTATTGCATCCATCTGATATTTCAGATTCAGGTCTTGCGTGACTTAGACAAAGAAGAGAGCGAGAAACACTGAAGGCATGAAAATAATACCAGTGAGACAATCTCAGTGAGCCATAAAGAATTTATCATGGGGACAGAGGCCAATGTGCCTAGCCACAGCCATGCCCTTGTGCTTACCTGTTCTGAGCTAAAGCCCCATGTCATTCAATGACCCAGCTGGTAGCCACACATTCCCGTTCTTTGGGAAGGAACCATCCCCATCCCCAGTCAGTCAGCAAACAATATGATCTCTAGAACAGGGGTGAATCTAATCACGGTTAACTTAGCTGCCTCAACATGAGTTAGCCGGTAAATACTAAGTCTTCTAATCCAAGCCAGATTCATCTTGCACTTCACTCTTGCTTAATAAAGAAATTAAAGACGGATCATAGGAAGTGTTAAAAATAATTATTTTGTTCTGATTTAAAGTCAGGGTTGGGGAATACGGAAATGTCTGGAAGTCTAGAAGGAGACAGGCAGGTCTCTGCATGGAAAGGAAACTATTACTCTGACTCAGCTCAGTGGCTTGGGGTTTGGGGGAGATGGTGCCAGCAAGGGAATCCAGGGCTTCATTACAGAGGAAATCCTTAATTTGGAAAGCGGGAGATGAAGCACAATCATAAACAGAATTATAAGACTGTGCTCCTGCTACCTGGCGGATTTCTGCTATCAAAACCCTGAGCTATTCTTAAAGTGCTTATCAGGGAAAATGTAATTCTAGTTGAATGTACCCAAATCTAGAATACTGGATACTTTATTATTGAAAAGCAAGTTTACTGAGCACTAAATTTCATGTTTGTGAAGTCACTCCAGCCTCGTATTAAATACCAAGATGAAGATGGGTTAGATATAAAACAGAAAATAAAAAGCATTCAAAGAGAGCAAGGTATTGCTATTTGCAATGTATATTTTAGAGGAAAGGCAGTAATGAATGACTTTTCAGAGAGAAAGTAGAAATCAGTTGTGAAAATAGCTACTTGCGTTGAACTCAAAGTGAGTCATTGTCAGCAGAACTCTCCAGAAAGAGAATGTGGGCGGCCAGGCCCAGTTGTGATCTGTGGAGAAGTCAGAGCAGGCAACACATCTGCTAATGAGACCTCAGAAATGTCTGATCATCTCTTCTAATTGCTCTAAATAATTGGAGAACTGCATGGCCTGGTCTCTCCTTCCTGAAGACGGTCAATTCAAATATGCAAATATAACATTATTTGAATACTGCTCTAATTGGATTCTATGCTACCCATTGTTTGCTGAAGAACAAAATAATATGACTAAAAACACTGACTATCAAATCCTTCATTTTAAGCTTCACTGAACTCCCCAAATTACCACAGGCGGACCTGACAGGGACCACTTTACAAGGGAGTTGATAACCCCTAATTAAGACACAAGGAACTTCTGATTGTGTTAATATTTGAAATTGAAATTGGTTTGACCTATGAGATTCCACGAAATACCACCAAATGAAACTCAAGTCCGAAACACCCTATAGCCTCATAAATATATGGCAATGTAAATTTCATAAGGCATCAGCATCTGCATCCAATACAATGATTATCTTATAAATGGCAAGTCTGTACCTACTGATGTGGTTTTCTGTAGGAATCACAGCCAGCATTTGATACTGAGTGGCCTTTTCCAGTCCTTTCTCTCACTCATAGCTGGAGCCCTAGGTAGATATTTGTGGAGGGAGCCTCTTAGCTACAGTGTCTACCTTCAACCTCTCTTCACTATCTTCTACAGGCTCCTCTTCTCTCAGGAGTCTTTTCTGTTTTGCTCTGCTCAGCCTAACCTCTATGTTCCACACTCTGAAAGCCACCCCTTTCTCTTCACCTTGACCTTTGTTAGTCTGCCCGGGAATTCACCTTTATAATACCCAATTCTGTCTTAACATAACTTTCCAAAATCTGGCTGTCTCTTCTCATTTCTGCTGATTCTGTCTCTTATTCCTACCCCTAGTCTCTCTCATCCTCAGAAACAAAAGTGAACCTCTCAATTTTTCTATTACCCTCTGATTTTTTTTTTTTTTTTTTTTTTTTTTTTTTTTTTTTTTTTTTTTTTTTTTTTTTTTTTTTTTTTTTTTTTTTTTTTTTTTTTTTTTGTGAGACTGCGGTTCAAACTCACAATCTTGCACTTGCCAGGCAGGCACTTGTGCCACAGAGCTATCTCCTCAGCCCCTTGATTTAATTTTTTTATTCTCATCATCTATACAACATTTCTTGAAAGAATAACACACACACTACATTACTTTCTCAATACTCATGAGTTCTTTATCTTCTTATTTGCTCTCTGGCCCTACATTAGATATAAGTTTTCTATAGAAATGAAATGTCAATGAATTCCTACTTTGGAAATAGAGTTAAAAAAGTTAAGGTCTCAGTTTTTCCAAGAGCTATTGTTGCTATTCTTAACCTATCAGCATAACTTGATTCTCATTTTAGAATAGAACTATAGTAAGTACTAATGTCTTACAGTTATTCTAATCATTAAGTGACATAGGTACTTAACAGCATGTCAGACTCATTCAAATAGTCGAAAGTGTTGGAAGTTGCGCATTTTTATCATGATTATTATGCTAGAGGGCAAATCCAATCATCTTTCTCAAATTTCATCTTTAAGTTCCCTGATCCATTTGTTTCAAAACTGTTTAAAGTTCTTCTTGCTTCTCTTTCATGACAAATGGCTGCCTAAATCTACCCTTACCTCTAAGGATTTCCCTTCTGTCTCTAGCAGAGGTGCAGATAGTACCCAGGAGTGTTGTCAGATGATCACCACCCTCCTACCTCATTCTAGTGTGTGATTTCCTCCTCGCCAAAATTCCCATCACTTCTGTCTTATCTATGGGTGATTCCTAGATTCTGAAGGCTGGGTTCAGCTTCTCCCACAGACTGTCTGCTGAGCAGGTCCTCATATACCAGTATATCACGATAGCACATCAAATCTAGCATAACAAAAACCAAACATCTTTGCCTCCCTTCCCCATAAATCCTACTCCACATTGCCTCATGTCTCAAAAGCCATTGCCATTTCCCAGAACCCCAGACTACAAAACTGAGCCATCTCCAGTTCTTCTTTCCCATCTATCCCCGTGCTCTCAAAGTTAATTTCATCTCTAAGAGATGTACAAAGAACCGCTACCCTGAGTCCAAGCAGATGGTTGGAATATGAAGAAAGAAAATTTTGGAAGACAATGTTGTTTTAGATGTTGTAATGACTTTCAAAAGAATTAAGGAAAACAAAGTTTCATTTAACATCTACCATATTCCAAAGCCTGTACTATGTGGGTTTTTTTTCCCCCTATGCAGTAAATAAAAAAGCATTGTATTTTATTCCTTTTTTATCAGTATGTGTTTGTGACACATAATGCATATATTCATGGAAGGTAAGTGGCATAGGTACATTCCTCTTTATGTCCCCATCCTATCCCCTCCTTATACACTGCTTCAACTTCTAGATCTCTATCTCATTTTGAAAAGGTCTATCTTCCTGTTTCTGTGATATACCTTCTATTTTGTTTTCAAATCACACTTTGGGTTACTCGTGTAACAGAAATCATTTGAGGCCGGGCGTGGTGGCTCACGCCTGTAATCCCAGCACTCGGGAGGCTGAGGCAGGAGGATTGGTGCGAGTTCGAGACCAGCCTGGGCTACAAAAGTGAGCTCAAGGCCAGCCTGAACTGCATAGCAAGACCCTGTCTCAAAAAGACAAAAAAAAAAAAAAAAAGAAATCATTTGATATTTGAGTTTATGTGTCTGATTCATATCTTTATCATGATCTCAAGATGCATCTATTTTCCTAAAGATGATTCAAATGGATCCTTATGTATGACTCAGTATATTTTGTATAAAAATCACATTTTCTTTACCAGTCCATCTAGTGATGGACTTATAAGCTGCTTTCAGTATTTAGCTATTATGAGTTGTGCTACTACAAATATACATATGTATATATGTATATGTATATGCATATGTATATCCATAACTGTAATGTGATGTCTTTAACCCTTTTTGGAAAATTTCTAGAAGGGCAATAGCTGGGTTGAGTGGAACTTCCAATTTTACTCTTATAAGGAATCTCCATGTTGAAGAAGAATGAAAATCTTACAAAAGTGAAATTCTCATCAAAACCTGACCTTGAGGACTGACCAGACAGCTCAGTGGAGTAACGTGCCTGCTTAGATACAGCAGAGAGGCCAGGGTTCAATCCCTGGCATGCTGTGCTGGCCCCACCCCTGGGGTGTACTGCGACAGCAATTGCGACTGGGCATGGTGACACACACCTGTAATCTGAATGCTTGGGAGGCTGAAAACAGAAGAATCACTATGAGTCCAATCTACGTAGTGAGACCATGTAGACCCTGTCCTAAATACATTTGAAAAAAATGAGGAAAATCTAAGAGCAGCACCCACAAAGGTCAGAAGCACAGTCCGGGTGTCATATTTTGAGCAGAGCTGTTCAGACACATAGAAGGTGGAGGACAGGGGACTCATATATAACCAGTGACACCATTTTTCAGTGGGATCACTAGACATTCTGAAGTCCAGAGGCCCATACCTGTCACAGTTCCAAGTTGAAAACAAGACTAAATTTGGTATAAGTAGAGCAGAGAAGAAAGTCATTGTATTGCATAGATTATGGAAAGATACTACAACCACCTGTGCCTATTTGGCATCTATCTCTTGTGTTGAGAACTCCACTCTTAGACCTGAAAAGACAGTCTGATTTACATAGTGAGACCTTATAGACGCTATAGACTTTATAGACCTTATTCTAAATAGAGGAGAAAAAAAGGGCATGGTCTTAGAATAAATGCATTCACATAGATCAATAGAATAGAATAGAGGGCATGGAAATATCCTTAGACACATTCAGCTATTTGAGTGTTGACAAAGTGGCCAAAATCTTCTGATGGAGCAAAGATAGCCTGTTCAACAGATCATGCTGGGAAAAGTATGTGTCCATTGGCAGAAAATTGAATAGAATCTGTGCCTCCCACCACATATTAAACTAAAATCAGACTGGATGCAAGATTTAGTTGTGTTTTTTTTTTTTTGTTTGTTTGTTTTTCAGAACCAGGGATTGAACTCAGGCCTTATGCTTGCCAGGAAAGCATTTATTCTACTAAGCTCTCTTCCCCGCTCCTCAATGAAAGATTTAAATCTTAAAATGGAAACATCAAACTTACTGAAGTTTCCATTTTTCACTGGATTCATGTGATCTTAATGTTACTTCTTACTTAAATATTTGAGCGTTCACCATTAAAGCTAAATGAAACAAATAATTTCATGAAATTTTAAAATTTATAATTATATTTTATTCAATATAGAGTTATGAAGAACTTATTTCTTTGTGTGTATGTTACTAATCTGTGTTTCTTTCAGAAAGAAACACAAATTAATAAATGCCTATTTTAACTTGCCTATTTTTAGTAAGAAAATTATTTTTAATATTTTATTTTATTTTAATTTGAAAGTTTCTACAGCATTGCTTCTTTTCTCCTACAGTAGCTAATATTGCTTTATTGACAATTCTTTCTAAAAATTTACCAGTTTTATCAATGCTTTTTAAATAAATGAGTTTACATTTGATTTTTTAAATTGTGGAACCAATTTTTTATTTTATTTACATATCTACTCTTTTATCATTTGTTTACTTCATTTATATTCAACTTGCTCTTCTTTTTCTAGCTTCTTATGATGAAGGATTTCACTATTATTTTAAGCATCTTTTCTTTCCTAGAGTGTGCATTTAAAATGATCTGCTGCCCTCTAAATACTAATTGAGATAGATCTCCATAGTTAGCAAATTTTCAACACCATTTAGTTAAAAATAATTTCCAAATTTGATCATTGAACAGTTTAACAGTGTATAGTTAAATTTCAAAATAAATGATGGCTTTTCAGGTGGCTTTTAACTGGGAAATTTAATTCCAGTATGGTGCCAGCCAGATAGTCCAGATAGCTTAGGCACAGGGACAAGGGCTTGATTCCCAGTGTGCCATGCCAGCCCTGTCCCTGGGATCCACTGAGATGGCAGCTGAGACTGGGTGTGATGGAGCCAACTGTAATCTCAGCACTTGGGAGACTGGAAACCAGAGGATCACTCTGAGTCTGATCTGTGTAGCAATACCCTACAGACCCTGTACTAAATACATAAAAAAATTCATTCCAATATGGTCAGAGATTATTCACTCTGTCACTTAAATTCTCAGAAATATATAAAGGTGTAGCTTATGGCTCATGCATGGTTTATCATGGTGAATATTTCATGTATCCTATAAAAGAATATATTCTATAATCAATCATTCCATAAATGCCAACTTGGTGAAGCATTCCACAAATCTTTTGTAAACTTGCTAATTTTTGTCTAGTTCCTTAGAAAATGACACTAAGTTTTCCAGATGTAAGTATCAGATTTAACTTTTTCTCTTTTATATATAAAAAGATAGTTCTTATACTTAGATACTCTGTGTCAGGAGCATACACTCACATCACCATTGTGTCTTCTTCACAATTTTAGTCAAAAAATACTCTCTTTACCTTAGGTGGTAATATTCTTGGAGTCTGTGTTGTACCTATTCATGCAGCCACTCTGCTCTCTTGTGATGATGATGGTGGTGGTGATTACTGTCCTGAGTACTGTACCACAGCCTTTACCCTAAGCGACAGCCCCCCAAGTTCACCAGGCAGTACTGAAACCTGTGATCCTCCTGCCCCAGGCTCCCTCAGTGCTAGAATTACAGGGATGTGTCATCATACTTAGAGATTATTTGCATTTTATCATGTCCAGTTTTTTTATTATTCTCATTTAACAATGCCTCCATATTTAAAACATAAAGTTGGACAATTTAATCAAACACATTTGTATTTAACACAATGATTCGATAGTTGAGTTTAATGCTACAATCTTACTATTCCTTTTGTTTGCTATTCCATTTTTATTTCTTTTCTCATCTTCACATCACATTTTATAAACATTCCATCTTATCTATTGTGTTATTAGGATATTTTATCTTTCACTTTTTTCCTCTAAGGATTATGTGTCTGTAGTACAATATTGTGAATCTCAAATTAATAACACTTCAAATGTATTTGAGAGCAATAAAAATGATTTTATTTACTATCTCTCACCCTTGTTATTGGTCGTTGTGCATTTTTCTAGGTATGTTGCAAATCACTCAATATATTTTTGTTCATTCTTCATATCTCCTTGAAAGCTATATTTCTACTTGTTATTATTTTTCCCACCTTCCTAACTTCCTTTAATATTGCTTTGGGGCATTCTACTATTGATGTTTTTTTTTTGGCTTTATTTTCCTGAAATAAATTCCCATCTTCATTTCCACAGGACGTTTTTGCTGGTTATAAAATTCTAGGCCGAAGTTGTAGTTGCTAATGCTTTCATACTGTAGAAATTTTTTTTTCCATTCATCTGGTTTATGGTAGTTTTGGCTTAGCTTTCTAAAATAATTCTTACATTCTTCTTACGTATCCGATTTGCCCTCTGGCTGATCTCAGTTTCTTGTTTATTTTATTTTTAATAACTCTTTCTTTGTTTTTGAGTTTCACTTTCTTTTATTACCTTTCCCTTTTTGAAGAAAAAATTACTTTAAAGAGAGTCACATAAAAGCATGTGGTAATATTGAATCATATGTCCCATCTTGCATAACTATATCTGTTAATCTGAGCAACAGATTTGATGACAAAAACAGACAATACACCCATCACTGTTAATCAACTGTTCTTGTTTTAAACTTCTGTAATGTATATATTGTCACATGTTACTCTGTTTCTGTCTTTACTTTAAAAAAAAAAAAAAAAAAATATATATATATATATATATATATATATATATATATATATATATATATATATAATATTATGGCTGGCTTAGCCTGCCCTGGGGGTGGCACTGGCACAGTATGTGGTGTTGGGGATTGAACTGCAGTTGCCTAAGCTTTCCTAAACAGGCGCTTTAGACTGCTGAACCATCTCATCAGCCCCATTTGTCTTTACTTTTGTTTTTCTTGCTCTTCTTTTTACTCTTCAAAATAAAAGAAAATTACAATTTCAAAAAAAGAAGCGAATGTGGGAGCTATTCCCAGTTTTTAAGGTTTTATCAAAATAAGCAAAACGGATAAGATTTTGACTAGTGGATCGACTAAAATTGGATGTTTGAAAGATACCCAGACATTTCTGCTCTAGTAGCTTAGTGAGTCTTACCACAGGCACAAACAAGCTACCCTAGAATCTTCTAAGAACTAAGGTACAATGAGCTGGGAATAAATTAGGCAATAACAAAATAGTTTATAAAGACATTACTGTTGGCAATACTGGAAAAACACCATACTGATTCTGTCTGAAACTGACATTTAAGAATTTGGTCACTAGTTTAAATAGTTAACATTGAAGTACTACCAGAAAGACTTAATAACTTAAACAATCACTTTAAGGTAATTATGTAGAGACTTGTGTTCAAGTTGTTTGCTGAACGCACTTTTTGTTCATAAGAAACAAAAGCATAATGGGAGAAAATTTTAAAATATTCAATATTTTAGCTTTTCATAAAGTTTGAGTTTGAGACTTAAAAGTATCAACAAAGGATACTGAAAATATATTGTCTTCTACTTACTACTATGTATGATCTAGCAAGACCTTTCCTCAAAATAAAAAAGGGTTAGAATTGTGAAAAAAATAAAATAACTATTTCTTCATATTTATTCTATGGGTTTTATTGAGCCTCTTGAAGCAGCAAGTTGACATTTTTCATCATCTTGAAATTTAATCTTTTGTCTCCTCTGCCTTTTTATTTTTTCTCCATTCACCCTCCTTATACAATAAACCAGATGATACATAACTGAATCTCTTCATATTTTGATTTTTTTATTGGTATATGTTTACAGTACATGACAATTATAGTCATTTCATCTCAGCGTTTCAGTTTGGGTAAGTTCTTTTTATAATTTTCAATTTTGTTTATGTGATTAATTTCTAAAGATGTTCATGTCTATTTTTTAATCTTTGTGTATTTACCAATATGCTATAATGTCCTTCCAGAAAAAAATTAATTTCAAGTGGTATTTTATTTTTCAATTCTGAGGAAATCTCATTTATGTGTAAGTTGATAGTTTTCACTCTCTCAAACTGACTGCACTAATCAGTTAAATGTCCATATTTTTCTTCAAATTCCTGAACACACGTACAATAGCAATTTTAAAGATATTGTCTACTAATTCAAATATTTATTTTATGTGTAAATCTGTTTATTCTGATTATTTGTTGTTTTTTTTTGGTTCTCTAGTAGTCTTGTTGTATTTTGAATATTGTGAGTACTAGGCTATTAAATTTAGATATTTCTCTTTCTTCTCTATTTCTTTTGGCAGACTTGGTTTAATTAAACACTGAGTGTTTTTCTTTTAAAGCATGAAATCACTGGCAATCAATTAGATCCTGTGCTACTTTTAGGTTTAGCCAAGGGTACTATATAATAGTCATTATTCTGTGGTCCAGACACACACTCCACTTTCTAACATGAATTTCTCAGGGACCTGATGTGATGGTCTAGGTTTTCTAGAGCATTCATTGAAATTTCAGGCTCAGTTCATCAAAATTCCAGCATTTTTCAAAATTATGTCTCTCTTCGGCTGCCAGTAGCTCTATCCTACCAGGAGCCTTGAAGGCATCTGTCATACAGAGCTTAGTATTGGACCAAGGACTCAAAGGATTGCATTCATACCCGGAAACCCTCTGTACAATTTACTCCTCTTCAGGAGTCTGAAAAACGGCTGTCATTGGTGAGCTACTCCAGACTTCCTCCTCTTCTTATGTGCTGGAAGCTAGCTCCAACCCACGCTTAGCATTTAGAGAGGCAGGACACTAAGATGAGCATAGAGCTACTTTGAGCATCTCTTTTCTTTTGAGTAACATAGTCTTACATTAGCTCTAAAATTCAATACTCGATAATAATTGCCTTGCTTTTCCTTAGATTTACTAGAGGGTAACTACATCCAAAACCTATTAATTCACTATGGCTGCAACTGGCAATCTTATTTAACACTTTATTAATAATTTGCATAATATTTTATAAGGCTTATCAAATTCTGGAGGCATGCCTGAAAGACATTAAAACAAGGGAAATAAAATGTCTGGTTTCTGAACAACTACATGATTCTAAACAAGATACAAACTCCCTCACACAGCCTGGCTACATAGCTCAGTGATGAAGCACTTGTCTAACACTGTGGAAGTCCTAGGTTGGAGTTCCAGAATGGGGTGGTGGAAGGTGAGCAGGACTCTATCATCTTAACATTCCCTTGCCTCAAATTTACAAGAGCAGCACACAACAGAAGTAAGATGTTTATAAGATTAGGTATTCTGACGTATGACAAACCATTAGGATCATGTGTACTAAACAGCAAGTACTCAAAAATTTTTCAATGTCATAATTATTTATTTTGTTATTATATGTATTATTACTACTAACATTTCCCCAAGAAATGGTTTAATAGGCATAGATGATTATTAAACTTTAACAAGACTGGGAAAAAAGAGCTTTATAATATGATATACAAAAGAGTGAAGAGTTTGTAACATGTTAAAGAGACCTCTAAAATGAACTTGGCTCTCTCTGAGAACTTATGCTCCTTTTGTGTCCATCGAGTAGTTTAGCAAAAATTAGTCCATGGGATTCATGCATACCTTTTCTCATTTTCCTGCATTGTTGTGGTCTTTGTGTTTGTTCAGAAGACACTGTGATCGTTCAGGTCAAGAATAGCATTGTGCTGAATGAATGTTCATGAAATGGTATAAAATAAACGAATGAATGAAAGCAAATGTAATTTGGGTTTCCTACTTCTAAAAGATTTTCTTTTTGTATTATTATTCAAATTGTCCTTCATTTTTAAGGCCACTACCTCTTCATTTAATCCATTGCTGCTGTTTCTCCTCACAGATCCTAGGATAAAAGTGTAAAGTCAACATCCATGGAGTTCCCTAAGGTACAAAGATACAAGGGATAACAAAAACAATATAAATATAACTTTTATGGACAAGCCTGCCAAACTGGCCAGCATTCAGGTCACTCCTCCCAAGCCAGGACTTCTGGTAGATATTTGGGGAGGCTCATTGAGCCATAAACAGTGAGCACTGCCTTTTCTTTCCTTCTCCCTAACTTCCCTCCTTGCTAATCTTGGGCTTTGTGTCATTTCTATAGTTGTTTTATAACGCGTCCTCCTCCACTAATGCTCTGGACCTCTAGGTAGTCTGCCATTCCACTTTAGAAATCATCATTCTGCACTGGGAATCTTGCCCTCATCCTCATGTCTATTATTCTGCATTAGTGATAACATGACACATTTATAATCTATCAATGCTGAATAAAAAAACCTCAGAACAGAATAGCTTGAAACTGCATCTATTGAACTGCACACAATTTGTGTCAGCGTTTGACTAGAAAAAGACCTACAGGGTGTGATTTAAATATATGATGTTTAAATTTTAAAAATGTATCTCAGTAAAAGACACATTCATCAGTTGCCCCATCCACCCCCTCTTTGAATATACTTATTCTATTGTTCTCACTACTTTCTGAAGCAGTTCTGAAACTCCTCTTTCATGTCTTTATGAGGCATGATCAAAAATTCACTGAACGCTGCTGCTGCCACCGCACATCACTCGAAGGAGAGGCAGGCTGGTAAAATCATCACAGTGTGTCCTCATCCACCTGACTCACCGCTTCTGGCACTGTGCGACTTCTGACTCTTTCCCAAAGTCAGAATGACTATGAAAGATAAATGTTTTGGATCAGTTTAGGACATCAGGGTGGCCTTGACAGAGAGCACTTTGAGGACTACTTCAGAAAGTGTCAAGAACAGTGGAACAACTGTGTCCTAATTGGGGGGAGGACATGAAAGAAGATTCATAACAATGCGCCTTTTACTCTAACAAAGTTTTTAAAAAATTTAAATAAGCACTGCATGTTTTGATCATACCTCATATATTTGGTGCTTTTCGCTTCTTTCCTCTGAATTTATAGATTAAATCTGTAGTTCAAAAGTATCTGCTAGAAACAAATGCTGATTTAAACTTTGTGTGAAATAACGTCAAGGCTGTCCAAGGGAAAACAAATGTGAAGGTGAGGAAATTTAATATACTGCATGCTAGAAGACCTGACCGGGAGTGAGGAAGATGTACAGACCAGCTATCTAATGTTTGGTGAGCTATTCTGTAGATGAGCTTCTCAGTATTCCATAGGGCAAACCAGGCCCCATGCATGGGAATGATGAGGCAGAGTTGGCTCACTATAAGGAAAAGTATTAGCTAAGTACAAAGGTGCTAAGTGTTACCTAGAAAGATGTTCAGAGTCCAGTCTGTGGTCGGCTCCTTGATACTTGTGTTTCAGGGAAGATTCTAGGGCAGAATATAACATTGTAGACTGATCTATAAGGTCATTTTTAATGTAGTTCTGTGATCCAATCAATTCCATGCCAATTGCTAATCAATACTAATATCAACTAACTCCAGTGTTTACCTTTCTAATACCAACAAGATCACATCACTGTTACCTGTGGTCTGAAGTGTTACAAAGGTTTCCTTGCAGTTCTCCTGACATGACTCCAACATGTTAAGTTTCCTGAGGCCTACTCCACCGACAACAGCCTTCCCAACCACTATTCCTTGATGGTCCTCTATTTCCTTAAGAAGAAAGTGCAACTGCCCTATCCATAAACTCAGCCCTAACCTCCACTGCCTGGCTTTTCTCAGCCCTTCTCCATGTGCCCAGGTGTGACTGGACTCCTCATCATTCCCTAAGCAAGAAAGACCAGGGATCACCACCAGGCTTCTACTCTGACCAAGCTGGAGGACTTGGCTCGGTCATCAAGAAAAGGTCTTCCTACTCACTGGGTGGAATGCAGCACAGGCACAGAAAGCTACAGTGCAAAGACTAGTGTCCTGTGAGTGGTAAAGAACATGGTGACTCCTGTGTCAGAACATACAGGAAAATGTTCTTGAAGAATTTGTGGAATTTAATAACTTGGGATGGATGATGGATTCACTGCACTTTTGGCTGAACAAACAGGCCTTTCATCCAACTTTTCTAAAAGAGTAATACCCTGAGTTCTGCAAGTGACCAGTTTGTTTGTTTGTTTGTTTGTTTGTTTTGTTTTATGGCCGACTCAACCTGCCCTGGGGGTGGGGCTGGCACAGCATGTGGTGCTGGGGATCGAACCGTGGTCCCTGCTGCTGCCTAAGCTTTCCTAAGGAGGCGCTTTAGACCACTGAGCCATCCCGCCAGCCCCTGCAAGTGACCAGTCTTAACGATCAATGTTAAGAGAACCCAGCCATGCCCACTCTTGAGTAGTTCAATAAATGAAACTCTAAAACATGGTCATGGGATGATTATATATCTCAAATGTTATGTTAAGCAAATTAATGTCTTAGGGGTAGGGGAGATAGCTCAGTAGAATAAGTATTTGCCTGGCAAGTGCAAGGTCCTGAGTTCAATCCCAGGAACTGAAAAAAATTTAATGTCTTTACACAGGTACACAAATGTAATATCTCATCCACTAAAGATACTGTCAGAGGTCTGAAAATTAAGCTCCTCTGTGAATGTGCAGGCCAGAGGAATGCACAGTAGCCCCCAGGCCCATGATAGATCAGGAGCAGAATCTGCAACTGTGAAGAACTGAGAAGAGACAGTTGCTTCTTGGAAAGGCCCCAGACTTCCTGGAGTGATCTCCACCTTTCCTACCATCAGAAATGATCCCTTCTTGGTATCCCCCTTCTTAATCATGATCTCCCATGGGATGCCTCAGAACACAAAATGGTGAGCTCTACAAATCCTGCTTCTCCTGTACAGATCACTCCGGCTAAAGTTTAGTTGATAAATTAGGACAGTAATAAATGAACAGCAATAGCTAATAGCAACACAGAAAGTTGCATCAATCTAATGTAGCAAGAGTTGAGGCAGTGCTGTCCTTCTCTCTTTGCCCCAGATACTTTACTGTACTATAAACATTCATTGTTGGAGTGTGGCCAACAACAACACCTTGGGTATAACTGAAGATGTAAAGGCAAAGCCTAAGATTGTGGCACTTAATATATGGTTGTTAAAAGGCATCACATAGTGATACGTGCACACCATTGTGTATAACAGCGCAATTCTTGGCAGAGTACCATATAGCCATGAACAGATGAATAAAGAAAATGTGGTCATTACATAACATAGAGTACTACTCTGCCATAAAGAAGAATAGAGAGTCATGTGTAGGAAATACGGATGTGCTTGAGGCCATAACATGAAATGAGCTAAATCAGAAACATAAGCTTAAATGTTTTGTGGATTGTCTCATATGAAAAACCTGAAGCATATATATTCTTTTAAAAATTTTTTGGGCATGGTGGCGCATGCCTGTAACCCCAGCACTTCGGAGGCTGAGGCAGACAGATTGGTGTGAGTTCGAGACCAGCCTGGGCTACAAAAGTGAGCTCAAGGCCAGCCTAAACTACACAGTGAGACCCTGTCTCAAAAAGACAAAAAAAAAAAAAAAAAAAAAAAAAGGAAAGAGGGGAGATGGAGAAGAGGGAAAAATGGCATTAAAAGAAGAAAGGTATGTTAACTATATGTACTACCCTCTAAAGTGAATGTAAACACCATATACTACAATCATGAACTAATAATTATTTTTTAAAAGAAAGAAACAGCCCCAGTGGGCAGAGCCATTCTCTAGTTAGATAGTTCTGGCAGGATGGCAAATGACTAAGGGCTGAGAACACTTTTTAGACGAAGCTCTTTGAGGTGCCATAGGCCCTGAATCCAAATAGTGTCAGCTTTCTAGGAAAGAGAATTAAAGGGACATTAATTAAAAGGGGTTCCTTTTATTTAAAAAAATTTTTAAATGAGTATTATCTTGTAAGTTAGCAGAGTAACTAATGGAAAGAAGGTATGGATTTATGTTGATATCCTGCAAATATCTTAAAGTCATTTATAATCTTGTGAGTCTACATTCAACAAATAGACAACGGCAAGTTTATACAGTTTATTTGGCACAAGGGGGTCCAGGAAATGCAGTTTGCATCCAAGAGTATCACATAGTGAGTTCTATAACCCCAAATCAAATTTCATTGACATCTACTGGAAATGACTGCGGAAATTGCATTTGGCACTTTTTTATTTGATGTCAAGAAGGTGGGTCAAAGTTAAAGTATGCTTCTATTGTTTAACAGTGTGTAACTTTTGTCAAAATTTGTCAATGTTTTCTAAAGATATTATGACAGACAGAAAAGGCAAAATGTCACTTAACAAGTTGCAGCAGAATTCTGCTTTGATCAGTCCACTCTTATTACAGATTGAGCCTTAAATTATGTGCTCAAAGCTTCCAGCTCTCTCAGCAAACCATTCAGATTTCTTCTTTTCTGGCAAGCATGGCCTTTGGAATATTGCTCCATTCAAGCTTGAAATAAAATAATAACAATAACAATAATGATAATTCAAATAATAGTAAAAGTTCTTAATAGAAGTTTCTAGTTTGCACAACTTTAGATTATGGAACTCAAAACAGAAAAGCACATGTAATATGTACTTACTTATTAATTAATCCAACACTGAACATAAATAATGATACCAAACAAATACATGTAAAAGTAACCTTCTGAGGGCTGCGCAGATAGCTCAGAGGGCTAAAGTGCCTACTTAGGCAGATGGAGGGATCAGGGTTCAATTCTTGGTGTGCCATGCCAGCCTGGAACCCAGGTCACACTGAGACAGCAAGTGAGATTGGACATGGTGGCATGGTGTCATGGTGGCATGTGTCTGTAATTCCAATGCTTGGGAGGCTGAAAACAGGAGGGTCACTATGAGTCCAGTTTGTGTAGTGAAATTGTAGACCCTGTACTAAATACAGAGAGAGAGAGAGAGAGAGAGAGAGAGAGAGAGAGAGAGAGAGAGAGACAGAGACAGAGACAGAGAGAAAGAAGAAAGAAAGAAAGAAAAAAGAAAGTGACCTTCTGCTTTTTTATTTTAAAAATTAATTTCTAGAAAAGGCATAGTGTCAATAAGGAAAATCATAACTTTGCATTACTTCTTTTCATTATTTTGCTTGCTGCATGAAAGTTGACCTTTTAGATTAGAAAATATTTGCCAGATTCAATTCACTTAAAAGCAAAGCTCCATGGATTCCTAAGTACCCTAGCAAATTATTTCAGAATATAGACTGGAACACATGCTGGAAACACATCCAAGTACTCGAACATAGAGTAATTTATGTTGATTACTATTGCCAGCTATTACTGCTCAGGGCTCAAGCCTGCATCCTGTGTCGAGGTGGGCAAGGTAATGAAGCATTAAGTCTGGTCTGAGCTGGAGAATGGGTCTCGGCTTTGTGCCCACAAATGAATGTATGGCAGGGCAGAGCCAAGCCGACAGCATCTGGCATTTCTTCTTGGCAGTTGCCCCAGCTGACCTTTTAGAAAAAAAAAAAAAAAAAAAGCATGTGAATGTGTGCATGTTCCAATAATCCAGCTTGCATTATGCTTTAGAGATGCAAGAGAGCTCTCTGGTTTGTCTCTGACTGAGCTTTCCCATCCAGTGTTGAAGGCTGATACAAGATTTGAGACACACCTGTCACTGCGCCCTAACCAGCTGGTTAGATGTAACAAACTTCCCTCTCCCAAAGATTGCTCCCAAAGGAGCTTCAGAACTCACCAGCCACTTTGTATTCTGGAGGGATGTGCTTTCTATTACACAGGATAAAGGATGGCTGTCTACCAAGCACCTGTCTTGGGATAACTTAGACTCACTCTGCTAAACTCAAAGGAGTCTCCAAGAAGTTCCAGGAGGCTAAGCTACTCTCTTCATGTTCGTTTCACAAAAGTACTTGTGTTCAAGTTGTAACATTTTCTTGTTATCTATATGGTTATCTATAAGTAAGAGTCCAAGCTCTATTAGAACAGAGGGTCAAGGGAAAGCTGAGAAGGACGTGACAGGACAAGCCCGTAATCCCAGCACATCAGCAGGCTGATGCAGGAGCGTCACAAGGATGAATTCTGGCCAAGACT
Source organism: Myocastor coypus (assembly GCA_004027025.1). Classification (NCBI taxonomy): domain Eukaryota; kingdom Metazoa; phylum Chordata; class Mammalia; order Rodentia; family Myocastoridae; genus Myocastor; species Myocastor coypus. Next base: position 44,933 of record PVJA010012160.1, read on the forward strand.
TATCTTTGTGAAATACTAGCTCTGTTTCACTAGTATTCCTTATTCTTTCCCTTCCAAAAACCTCTGTGTTCTGCTGCCTTATTGTTTATTGAAATCTTATCTTCAACAAGCATCTCATATTAGTAATTCCTCCTTAGTATAAATGCAGGTAGATATCTCATCTGGATAGTTCTATTGTATAGCATCTTCCTACTCTAAAAGGAATTGTAGTACTAGAGTCATAAAAAAGATTAACCAAGATAGATATAGAATTTCTTAATATCCCTGCACTTAAAATGCACACTGTTAACACATAAGGCTTTTTACAGATCAATTGTATCCAATTCCTTGATTAAGAGTTGTAATTTATTGAATTCTAGGACAAGAATCTTGTAAAGCATGGAGATGGTATCTGCAGCAGGGATTCAGTGGAAGGCAGCATGTATCCTGGTTTAAGAAAACTTTGGATATAAATACAATGAGGACAACAATATGCATTGTATCAATTATTGGGAATGTGTTACTAACATGTTTTGAAACTGTCACATCGTAATTTCTTATTAAAAGTAATACAAAAATGATAGTAGTAGTAGTAGTAGTAGTAGTAGTAGTAGTAGTAGTAGTAGTAGTAGTAGAAAACCCTGGAAGATTTCATGGAACAGACAGGATTGGAGCTGAGCCCTAAGATGTACATACCAAGAGCCTCCTTTATTTCTGAAGCTAGAAATAATTCATGATGTGATTTAGCTAGAACAATGTGTGTAGAAAGACAGAGCTAAGACCTCACCAACTGACCACTGCAGTTTGGACTTGGTCAGGAAGATGGAATCTGAGAAGATTCAGGGCCTGGCCCTCTGCTGTTTCAGGGACCACCTTGAATGTATTCTCTTCATGGTAGGCTTGGCCTCCTGGAGTCAGATGTCTGCCAGTGAGTGCCCCCTTTGGGGTAAAGCCCCCCTCAAGGAACCCCTATCTCCTCTGAGGAGCTAAGAGAAGCTATGTAGCCCTCTCTCATCAGTCCAAATGCTCAGACTGGATCCCAGCAGTAGGAGAGGGACACAGGAGAGACAAGGGGTAGGTACTGCCACACTCTATTGAGCACCTCTTCTATGCTAAGTGTTGGAACCACCACTATTTTGCCACCCTTGATATGGAGCCAACAAGATCCACATATTGGAGTTCCAGCCTATAGGGCCTCCTATCAGGGCTGAACATGAAAACAGGGCCAGTACAATGTTGCCAGTTCATATGAGAGGATAAGGTGAGCCTCTGAGCCAGTGTGCCTGGCACTCCTGTCTTAGGGGGAAATTTGATTCCAGCCAGGCAGGGAGAATGCCTGCAAAGACAAAGGTGGGGAAGAGGCTGTAGCTTCCAGGGCCACAGGTCTAAATGACTGCCAGCAACCTCAGATGCAGAAGAGAACTTTAAAAACAATCTCCATCATGACTTTGGAATAAACCAGCCCTGCCCACCCATGATGGGTCTTGGACTTCAGACCATGCATGTCTGTTATTTAAATCATGCAGTTCTTGACAACTAGTTGCACTGGACCCAGCAAAGGAATCCAGCTTCCACTACAGTGGATGCACTCGTGAGGCACTCAGAGACTGGCAAGAGCCAGTAGGAGACTGCAAGTGGGTGCTGGGATGATTTTGCAGGAGCCAGGAGGGGGATCCCAAGGGTCACTTTGGGGAGATCTATTGGGAAGATAGATACAGACATAGTGGGAAGAGCCATAAATGAGTCAGGAAAACAGCTTTGTTTTGACATTGCTTCTTTCTGAGAGACCTCTGAAAGTCACTACACCCCCTAGAATTGGTTTCCTAAAACAACATAAGAAATTCCATCTGTCGCAGCTATTCCCCTTTTAGATAACTTCTCAGTGGAGTCAAAGACATCAGATTACAGCAATGCATGCACACCTATTTTCACAGCAGCACAACTCATAACCTCTAGATCTTAGAAGAGTCTCCGATGCCCAATAAGAGATGACCGAATAAAGAAAATGTGGTACCTCCAGGCCACAGAGTACCACTGTGCTACAAGAAGGATAAACCCGAATCATTTGTGGGAAAATGGATGAACCTTAAGTATATAATTTTAAGCAAAATAAATTAGACATAGAGGCTTAACCACCACTGGTTTCTCTCACATGAGAATTCCAAATCACAGAAAGCAAAATAAAGGACAAAGAATAGGAAGTAGGTAGACAGATCTCTCTCAAAGGTAATCGAGAGATGAAGCGGGGGTCACTGTCTGTTGTTTCACTGTATTCCTGCGCTGTTGCCTCTGGCTGCTCATAGGACAGACAGCTTTCCTCCTGGTGGGCCAGGGCACAAATGGGAAAATCTCCCAGCACCAGCTGCAGGCATCCCATGGAACAGATGTTTCAGGAAGGCTTCTCTCTGTTCATGACTATTTTCAAGAGGTGATTTCCAATATCCCCAGCTGATATTACCAAGATTCCTTAAAACGCAAAGTAACACTTGAAAAATTGCAACACCCCCTTTCCCCAACAAGGCTCATCTTTTCAGGATGACTTTTGTCCACAGTGATCGCTACCCTCTGACACTGCAAACATGCATGATGATAACAGCAGCCCTATGAAGGCAAGAACTGTGGGCCAATTTGCTCATTTCTGTATCCTCAGTGATAAATAACTTAGAAGGTATCCTAAACAGACATCTGTAGCTAGCAGAAGTCACAGCTTCTGGGCATCCAGCCCAGAAATTAGGACAGAATTTAGGGTGTGATAAATGCTCAGTGAGTGTTCATTGAGTGAACACATGATTGCTAGAGGGTCACAAATTTACAGCACTTGTTTTTTATTACTTTTAATAAGAAATAACAATATATAACAATGTAACAGTTTGCTCTTGCTCTCTGCCAGCTGCCATAAAAGATTGCCCTCTGCCATGTGCCAGTCTGCTTTGGAGACAGCTGAATATGGTCTGAAACATGCAGTAACTGTGAGTTAAATAAAGCTTTCCTTCCCTCATTTTGAGTGTCTGATGTTTGTCTTAGCAACAAGAGAAGAGTAGCTAAGACAGAATTTGGTACCGCAGGAGTGGGATCATTGGTGCATCTAGCCTGACCATGTGGACTACAAGCTTTTGGGAATGACTTATGGGAAGAGATAGCAAAGGTTCAGAGATGATGCCTACTTGTGAAGAGCTGGAACAGCTTCGGTTCTTCTGTAGGGGAGATTCTGGTCAGAGCTTAGACCAGAAGGCTGATAGAAAGCCTGCCTATAATGATCAGGCTCGGGAGGTTTCTGCTGAGAAGGACTGCATTGGCTGTTGGACTCCAGATCATTTGTGTTTTGACATAGCAGAGAAGTTCTCTACATTTTGCTCATGTTCAGAGACTTTGCCTAAGACTGACTTTAAGCATGGTGGACTGATGAATCTTTCAAAAGATATTTCAAAGCAGCAAAATATTGGGGCAGTGGCATGGCTGTTGTTGGGGGTTTTTAGCCAGATATATGTTGCAAATCAACAGCAAGGAGCCCAGCAGAAGGGTTCAAAATGTGAGTTTGGCCAGAAAGGAAGCGCCAGCAAAGCTGTGGACTGCACAAATAAAGCTAAGAGGATCTCCATTGCTGAGAAGGAATGAGAGAATGGAAAAGATGGCCCAAGGGCATCACTGGAGGTGGCAGGTCTCCACCCTTTGCAGCCTCAGAATTGCAAAGGTCAGGGACCTTGCCTTAAGACAAAAGCCATTGAGCCCTTTGTTCCAGAATGGTGGCTTGGTTGCACCAGGTTCCAGAATAGCACTGGCACGGAGAATTTATTCCTCGGAATGAGGGTCAGAGTGCTCAGCAATCCATGTACCCAGCCTCTACAGCCAAGAGAGAAGAAAGCTTGGCTACTTCTCCAGTTGGTGGCAGACCTCGGCACCTGCACGTGGCAGTGATCTTAGGCTCATTGAGAATGCAGGAATTCTGAGGTTAAGAAGGCTTCCACCTAGATAGCAGAAGGCCTGGGAGGCCAGGCAGTGTGCTCCTGAGAGGGCAGTGTGTAAAGTTGTGAGTAAGAAGTCTGTACAGTGGAAACCCCAGAAGTTTGGGTAAGCCAGGAATGTGGATTGTGCAAAGAGGGAGCAAAGCCAGCCTGAGAGAGAAGCCATGGGAACTATAACTACCAAGAGTGCTGTAGGGGCGGAGCTGCATGGAGCTTACAATTAGCCACAGAGTGCTTCAGATGTTCCACAGGGACCTATAGGATTTAATGTTGACCCTTCTGGGTTTTGGACTTGTGCTGGTCCCAATGCTTGGTATCCTGCTGTGTGTACTTTTTGGAATGGCTATAAGACTATTGATTGGTGCCACCCACATCTGGAGTTTTCCTCCTGTTTGTGGCCTTCATGTCAGTCAGCCACAGACCCCAGAACTGTGTTCCTCTAATCCCTCTATGCTTATAATTCATCCAATTTGACAAGTCAGGATTAGCTGTCATAGTGCTTCTCAGTACAACCAAGTTGACAATTGAGATTAACCATCATTAACTGGAGCTGGAATGCTGATCCTTAAATATTTAAAGTTTTATTTTGAAAAATTAAAAAATAGAATTTTATAGAAATCAGTACAGTGAAACTCCATATGCTCATTAGCAACCTTTCTTATGTTGTCTGTTCTACATAATGTTTGAATGTAAGTGATCTGCTTTCATCTTTAGTACCATTCATTTAATACCAAATTGAACCATTTTAGCCCAATTCAAAACATGGTATCATTTTCTACACAAATATTTCACTATATATGTTTAAACTAGTGCTTAAAAATGCATAATCATAATACTAATAAGATCTATTTAAATAGTCTCAGCTGTAGATCTATTTAGACAGTCTCAGTTGTAGACTTTTTTCACTTGAAGTTTCAAGCTAATAAAGATCCCAAAAAGATCATGTTTTATATGCCCTCTGTAGTGTATATCTTTGTATTTTGTGAAAATGTCTGCTAATTTTATGATAGAGAACATGACCTATCTTTGAAAATGATCTGATTACATTTGAGGAAAAAGTTAAAAAAAAGTGATAGTTTCAAAACATTTTAGTCGTACATTTCAATATTTGATATTGTTGTCCTCCTATTAGTTATACAGAGCACAGGGTGTAGATGTTATAATTTTTCAAATCCTTATTGGTATAACCAAATTTCTTCTCATTGAACTAAGAGAAAGTACTTGTATACATAATCCAATGTTCAATAATTGCAGTGGGTTATTGGTAAAACTGGTGATGTTGGAAGCTGTTGATTAAAGCCTTTTATCACTCAGCATTCTAATCTAGCTTTATGTTTTATGTCTTGTGGTTAAACTTTTTTGCTGGGTGGTTAAGGGCAATTTTAAGCAGACCTGTATAGCAAAACATGTAACTTTTGTATTTCTCAAAATCAGTCAAATCCCCTCCAGATTTACTTTGGAACCATGTACAGTGCTTTGCAGAACTGTTGTCAGTGTCAACCATCTGGATGAGTCACAGCCATTGCTTGACAAGTTTGCTTTCTGTGAAATGTGAGAGAATGTTTTCTCTCTAGGTGACTCTCCTTTGACAGACTATGTATCTTCAATCCCCCTTTTTTTAAGCCCTATAATCTCCTTGAACAGAATATTTGGGAAACCACTGAGTTATAGTATGATATAGCACAGGTTCTCTTATGTCCTGAGTCCTCATGACCTTGAAGGGCTAGGGCCAAAATATTGGCTATCCTTGTAGCCCTACTTTTTCTCTAATTTTTGGTCTGTAAACTTATATTCTTAACCCACCAGAAGAAAAGCTTAGTGATATTTATTGTGTGAGGGTTTCATACGTACAGACATAGATGAAAAGATCCAGAAACTGGAAGGATCTGACCAAGTTCCTATGACACACATCTTAGAAGCTTAAAAACGTCAGGTCACCAAAGAATGATTTCGTAGAAATAAAGTACAGAAAGTGCTCCCTACAGTAAAAATTCAAGGCAAAGGCTCTCAGGCCTTGAGGAAGGTGGTGACAAAATTCTAAAGTATTCACAGAGACATCCTTTGGTGTCCACAGCCTGATCAAATAACTCCTGGAAAGATGGTAGGACCTGCATATGCAGTGTGTCAGTCTGTGACTAGATTCTATAAAATGGCAAAAGGGAAACTGCTTATACTAGACCCAGACTCATCAGGTGAAACAGTTGAGACAGTTCTCTTCTGTTGTGCACTCAGGGAAAAGCAAAACAGTATGTCTTCCTTGACCTGGGAGAAGCAGCAGCTACTGTGCCATTAGCCACTAATGCGGGGCAAGGGGATCCTGGCCACCAGCAACAGTAGGTAGCCCGGGGTGCTAGGTGACACTCTAGAATAGTACCCAGCGAGGAAATGAGGACTGTCTCCATCTAGCTGCAAGGAATGGGTTCTACGTACAGAAGAGGACCCAGCCAGAGTCTTAACTGCAGCCTGTTTGACCCTGAGTGAAGATGCCACTGGACTGGCCTGGACTTCTCTCTAAAGAAACTGAAAAAGAAGATGGATGCCGCCTCAGGACGCTGAGTTCATGGTGTCTGCTGATGAAGCCCATGGGCAGCTGGGCCAGCTCTTTCTTGACGGCAGAAGATATGTCAGTAAAGGTTATGAAAGGCTGCTGGTGGCTCACTATTGTTTAATTAACAAAGTTGTTTTTGAAACAAGCAGAAAAGTGTGAGGATAGGTTACGGAAAAGGGTCCAAAGCCCTTGGAATACATTTAACGTATGCCACGAATCTATGAATGCAAATGGTTAAAATGATAAATGTCGTGGTACGTATATTTTATCACAACTTTTTTTTTTTTTTTTAACAAAAAAAGATCGTCAAACAAAGAAAAGAGTACTGAATCACTCTACTCTTTAAGCTAACAGAGGAAATTCTTCTCAGACTCCTTACTACAGCCCTACTGAAAATTAATTCCAATGAATTCTAAATATTCTTCAATTTTAGGATGAATTCTGTTTTTCAAAAATAATTTTAAGTATTCAAAGACAAATTCTGGTGGCAAATAAATATTGAGCCTGGCTGACTTGTGTAGGGGGGATTAGAAAACATAACATAAATTGTTAAAGGGAAAGATTGGCCTCATCTTGTTGAGCAAGAGATTAGATTAGGGGATGGCCTGCTGACTGGGCAAGGGTGTGGCCAGACTGTCACATGGATCTAGGACACATACATCCAAGGCTTGTGCCTGGGACTGATCAAAGGAGATTATTTTATCTTTTCTGGCATGAAATCATGCAGATTTTTTATAGAATTGCACAGATGTCAAAATGCAGACATAAAGGATGTCAGCCACTAACCCTGTGATAACTGCAATCGCTCTCTCCAGAACTCACCCTCACCCTGAAAAGAACACTTCTTTTCCTACTGTAGTTGGCCCACACTCATTCTGCAGAGCAAACTTCTTTCCTAGCTTTAATAAATGTAAAACTTTGCTATCTTTTGCACCTGTCTTGTCAATCTTTGTTTGGGATATTGATAAGTTAGAGAGTATCCAGAAGGAGCCCATAGCATCCAGAACCCTGATAGCACTATTTTTAATGAACACACAGGGGCTAGGCATGATGGTATACATTTATAATCCAGACATTCTGGGAAACTGAGGAAGAAAGAATCGGAAGTTTTAAGCCAGTTTAGCATCTTACCAACTTAAGGAAAATATCTCTCAAAAAGTTTAAGAATAATAATTTAAGAGGGCCTGGGAGGGCCCGGCGGGATGGCTCAGTGGTCTAAAGCGCCTGCTTGGGGAAGCTTGGGCGGCTTCAGGGACTGCGGTTCGATCCCCGGCACCACATGCTGCGCCAGCCCTGACCTTGGGGTGGG
>PVJA010012161.1:0-52739 GCA_004027025.1 Myocastor coypus
ATGTCAACTTTCAAAGAAAAAAGGGAAAAGAAAAAAAAAAAAAAAGTAATGTGGATTTAGAAAGGTTAATGTTTAGTTGTTTGATCAATCTTATATACCTATATGTATTAATCTAAACTGATCCGATGATGAAAATATGTAATATAACCATTGTTAAATTTAAACAATAAAAGAATTGAAAAAAAAAAAAAAAGAACTCAACAAAGCAGTGAATAGCCAGGTTTTTTTGTTGGTGGTGGTGGTGGTGGGTTTTTTTTTTTTTTTTCTTGTCTTTTTGAGACAGGGTCTCACTGTGTAGTTCAGGCTGGCCTTGAGCTCACTTTTGTAGCCCAGGCTGGTCTCGAACTCGCACTGATCCTCCTGCCTTAGCCTCCCAAGTGCTGGGATTACAAGCGTGCGCCACCATGCCTGGGAATAGCCGGTTATAATGCCATAGGTCTTTAACTCCAACTACCCGGGAGGCTGAAGCAGGAGGATTGTAAGTTCAAGGCCAGAGTGGACAAGACTTTGACTCAAAACTTTACAAAATAAGACAAAACAATAATGAAAGTGTGCTGTAGATGTAACTCAGTGGTAGAGTGAGGCCTTGGACTCAACCCCCAATATGGCAGTGGGGAGGATGGGGGAAAGGGAAAGGAGAGATGGAAGGAGGGGAAAGGAAAAAAAGCATAAGTGAGAAACATAAAACCATTTCAAGACCAGCTCAGACCACACATCGAGACCTACTCCTTTTCCTTAATCCTGACCTACTCCAATCCATTTGTTTTCCCACTGTTGAAACAAATACTTCTAACACAGACATGAGAACTATCCTATGACACAGGATCCCTACACAGCATCCATCCCCTTTACCATCCAAGAAGTAGAGTCTACTTAAACAGTTGTCCAGTTGGTAACAGGACACATAGCAACCGAGGCTCACTTCCTGGCTTATGGAAACTTCTTGAGAAGGTACTTCTTTGCTCCCCATGATGCAAAGGTCAAAAACACAGATATGCAGCCAAGCCAGAAAGTTCTAGATCCTCAGTAGTCCACCATCTAAACATATTCACTTAGCAATGAATACCTGTATCAGGCCAGACGCCAGGCTTTGGTGAGCACAGTGTGACCAGTGCCCAACATAAGGAAGAGCTTCGAATGACTCAGTACCTTCCGACCTTGACTTCTACACTGTAGGTTGATGCCAAGTGAGTAAAGTGAGGAATGCTGAAGTCTCCATATCAAAAAGAATGCAAGGAAAACCTCACTGTTGTTTTAGCATCACTGTGAGCAGGAAAGTCAAGTGCCCAAGGAGAGCCATGAAGAAACTGCAGTCTCTGCACACGGAGGTGGTGGCCCGGTGAGGGGCAGCAGGAGGGTATGGTATAACTACAGGGTGCTCTGGAATTAACCCCTGAGTAATCAGCAAGAGGCTGGCTCACTTTCGGGTCTCTTCCCTATTTAAGTAAGACCCCAGAGGTGTCAAGATCCAAAATCTGGGATGGAGCATGCAGGGCTGGGGAACAATGATCCCAGAAAGATAATGTCTTCACACCATGCTTTGAGAAGTGTCAGAAGAACACAGGGCATTTTGCAAAGATTCTTGATATTCTTTGAATTTGGGTGCAATTTTCTATCTCTCCCTAGCTTCCATCAATCTAATTCATTCCACAGTTCTGATCATAAAATGAATCCGTTTTCTCCATAAACTTCAGTATAAACAAGGTTAATCCATTCTGACCCCTAAAAATATGGTCATGAATCAATTTTGGTCGAGATCTGAATCCAATATTCTCATAAGGATCAATGTATTATAAAGTTAATCTGTTCTGAGCCATCTGTATTTTTTAACCACCAAAATGCGAAACGAAGTACAATGCAGTACTCAGAGCTCAGTGGCCAGGACTCGATCCCCAATGTGCTGGGCTGGCCCCACCCCCAGGGTGCTTTGAGACTGGGAATGGTGGTATGTACCTGAATCCCAGCGCTTGGGAGGCTGAAAACAGGAGGATCACTACGCGTCTGATCTACACAGTGAGACCTTGTAGAGCCCGTCCTAGCTACATTTTTTGAAAGAATTACAATAGCATACAGTGAAGAGAGAGAACACTAACCTTGCTTGAGGTAACTTCAGGAATGGAGGACAGAAAGGTAGGTGGGGAAGAGGTTGCTATTTGGATGCAGGGTTCTCTTCCATAAGAATACTGGAGAGATCTCCTTTGAGGGTTTCCACTCTTCTCTTACTTGTAGAGTTAACTTTTATTTATTGATTTTTTTTCCAGAACTAGGGATCAAACTCAGGACCTTGCACTTGCCAGGCAGGCACCTATGCCCCTGAGCTACCTTCCCAGCCTGTAGGGTTAATTTTTTTTTTTTTTTTTTTTTTTGGTCTTTTTGAGATAGGGTCTCGCTATGCTGTTCAGGCTGGCCTTGAGCTCACTTTTGTAGCCCAGGCTGGTCTCGAACTCGCACCGATCCTCCTGCCTCAGCCTCCCGAGTGCTGGGATTACAGGCGTGAGCCACCACACCCGGCGGGTTAATTTTGATTAAAAAAAAAAAATCTGTCAAATGTCACTTGTTATTTCCTGTACTGCAGGAATTGAGAGACCATGCTATTATTGATCAGATTCAACACTGTTCATTACAGATTCATTACTCTGTTCATTTCAAAGAAATTCTGACCATCAGCCCATCTTTCCATAATGGATTTTACCGCATCACTGCTAATCTCTTCCTTATCTTCCTCTTTCTCAGTGGAATGCTCCTCACTCCGGAGTTCTGCAAGTTCTGCAGCATCAGCATCCAGATCCATCCCTCCCTGTGGACACAGTCTCCTCAGCTACCTTTGCATCCGACCCTTTCAAGTTGCATTCAACGACATATTTTGGTCATAGTTTCCTCCAGGCTGAGTTTAAGGTCTGGTACATGACACCTTCCCAGGCTTTGCCAATAAGGTTAATGCAGCATGGGACATTGAAGTATTTCTTCCAGAACTCTTCCACAGTCAAGGGCACTTTTGCAGTGACATTAAAATACTTGGAGAAGAGCCCTTCTGTGTATAGCTTCTTGAAGTTGCAGATTGTCTGCTGGTCCATGGCTGCATACGAGGTGTCATGCTGTGGGAGCAACTTGACCCTTATAAAGTCATACTCAGTGTCCATATCACCCACCAAGGCTGGAGCATTGCCCATTGGATGGCACCTTTGAGGCAGCTGGTTGTGAAAAATGTGTTTCTTTTCTTTTTTCTTTTTTTTTTTTTTTTTTTAACTTTTGTTTGTTTATTTATTTATTTTTATGGCCAGCTCAGCCTGCCCTGAGGGCAGGGCTGGTGTAGCATGTGGTGCCGGGGATCGAACCACAGTCCCTGCAGCCACCTAAGCTTTCCTAAGCAGGCGCTTTAGACCACTGAGCCATCCTGCCGGCCCCAAAAATGTGCTTCTCAATGGTGGATGTGAATACCATGTGCAGTCATTCCATGAGCAATTGCCTTGTGACCCAAACTTTTATACTGGCCCTCCATGTGACAGACAGACTGGCCTTGTTTACATTCTTGAATGCACTTGAGGTCTGGGAGCGGTCCACCAACACTGTTTTATCTTCAGCTCAGCATTACTGTTTTTGTTTCATTTTGTTTCTGTTTCCACACCGTAGAAGGGTCAGTCTGTCCTTTGTGGGCTTGTATCACAAGAACGCCTTTTCCTGCTGCGTCACACAGGTTCCATTCAGCATCTTCTTCCAGAACAGCCCTGTTTTGTCAAAATTAAGCAAGTTTTGAGTTTTGCCTTCATGAATTTGCTAATGTTTTTCTTGAGGGCTCCTGCAGCAGCCTCCATCAGAACTGCACACCTCCGCACATCTCTTTACGCCATAGTTGACACTTCTCTGGTGCAATTTATCAAACCACCCTTGACTGGCTTTAGCGTCATCCCCTGTTGCACTTGCAAAAGGGTTTCTTGCAGTTAGTCGCCATGCAATGTCCCAGCTTTTTCACAGACTGTAACTCCCCTAGCACTGTCACCTACCAGCTACTTCCCAGTAGCCGCACTAGCAACTTTTTCCACCTCTTCCAGTACTTGTGTCCTCTACTTGGTTAACACCATTTCTCCTCTTGCCACATCAGTTTCTTTGAGACCATTTTTAATCTTTTTTTTTTGCCATTTTTAATCTTTAACCTAGCTGAGATTATTAACATGGCCATCTTGTACTCCAAGGACAGATCAATCACATGAATACTATGCTCATGATTTTCTACAGTTCCTTCCTTCAATTCAGCAGTTATTTTATCCAAAACCTGCTTACCATTCTTGTTCTGCACATCCTGGTTATGCTCATGACCACTCTGCTCCTTCTTGTCACCACCAAGCTTACTCAAAACCAAATGCCTATGGTACTGTATGTGCTGTAAAGCACACAATAAATCTTCGCAGCAAGTGTGTATGGGTCTGTCTGTGACCTCAGTCTCAACTAGAAGAACCCATGATCATGTATCAGAGCAAAGAAGATGACCACATTTGTGTCCATGTGGGGAAGATGTCCATGGTCATGCTTGTCACCTGATGTGGAGTTGGCAAACAGAAGTAAACGTCTACTGAATGCTTCTGTCGACAAACCAAGTTGTTCATGAACATAAATGTTCATGAACCAAGAACTGTACATAAAGCTGCCACCACAGAGACTTCTATGGGACAGTGCTGCCACAGACAAATGTTGTTTTCTCGGCAGAATTCCCATGAGAAGGGCTAGAGTTGCCACATTTACATTCTCCCCAGTACTGTAGAATGCAGGGGAGCCCCTGGAGGCCCACTATCTGAGCACGTTGCCCACCGCCATATACGAGTGACTGGAGGATGCTTTCTGTTGCTACTTCACATTCTAGAAGTATACATTGTTCTGCAACGAAGAGATGGTAGGTGGTCTGGCTTACCTAGGGATTATAGTGTGTTTGAGGGACCTTATGTTTGAGAAGGCTTTGAGGGCCACATCAGAAAGGCTACACTGGGGTGGGGTTGTAGCTCAGTGGTAGAATGCTTGCCCAGCATGTGGGAGGCCCTGAGTTCAATCTCCAACACTGAAAGGAGGGAGGAGTGAGCTGCATTTAAACTGTCAGGGTTAGAGCCAGGCATGGTGGCTCACGCCTGTAATCCCAGCACTCGGGAGGCTGAGGCAGGAAGATTGGTGCAAGTTCAAGACCAGCCTGGGCTACAAAAGTGAGCTCAAGGCCAGCCTCAACTGCATAGCGAGACCTTGTCTCAAAAAGACAAAAAAAAAAAAAAAAAAAAAAAAAACTGTCAGGGTTCCGGTGATACAAAAATATAACTTTGCTCTCTATTTCCTCTTCCGAGAGGGTCAATGGACTTCTGCACATGAAGTCAGCAAAGTTTAGCGATCGCAAGATGACACTGGGAGCCAGCCATGATGGCACGCACCTGTAATCCTAGTAGTCAGGAGGCTGAGACAGGAGGATTGCCACAAGTTCAAGGCCAGCCTATGCTACATAATGAGCTCAAAGTCAACCTAAACTATAAAGTGAGAGCCTATCTCAAAAAGTCAAAACATGGGGCTGGGGAGATAGCTCCGTGGCACAGGTGCCTGCCTAGCAAGTGCAAAGTCATGAGTTTGAACCCTGGTCCCACAAAAAAAAAAAAAAGCCAAAACAAAGACAATAAACAATGGCTTTGGGAATATGGGCAGTTTTTTACTCTTCATGAATATTAAGGTTATAGTCACATAACTATGGAAAAAAATCTGCCCTGCATTTTTACTATTCTTGGGAATAGACAAAAAGAAATAGATACAATACCACTGGTCCATGACAATGAAGTAGCATTGCCTGATAAATGAGCCTGGGCTTTGAATTCAGACCTGGGGTTGATGCCAGATATTATCATTTATAAGCCATGCCCTTCTCTAAGCCCTATTCTGAAGATTTTTTTTTTTTTTCAGTACCAGGGATTGAACTCAAGACTTTATGCTTGCCAGCCAAGAGCTTACTCTACAGAGCCATGGCCCTGGCTCCTCCAAGCCCTATTCTGTTATCTGGAAAATACATAATTTTGTTCCTAGTGCAAAGTCTGATTAGAGATAACCAAATGATTAAGATATAAGATATACCACATTGGCTTCTAGTGAACTCTGATGTAGCAGTAGCTATAATCATCTTCTTTCATGGTCTTCAGGCTCCATAATCCCTTCTTGAGAATGATCTCTGTTCTTTTTTTAAAAGAATTTTATCTATTTTATTTTTTTTGTTTTGTTTGTTTATTTATTTATTTTTATGGCCGGCTCAGCCTGCCCTGAGGGCAGGGCTGGTGCAGCATGTGGTGCTAGGGATCGAACCACGGTCCCTGAAGCCACCTAGGCTTTCCTAAGCAGGTGCTTTAGACCACTGAGCCATCCTGCCAGGCCCCTGACCTCTGTTCTGACTGCCTTCACATTTCAAATAATATGAATATTCATCTTTTAAAAATATATTTCATTTTTAATTAATACATGATAATTGTGCATACTTATCGGATGCAGTGGGCTATTTCAATGCATGGGTACAATATATAATGGTCAAAGTGATGTCTATCACCTCAAACATGCATAATATCATAAAAATCTTCCCTGACAACTATCTCATAATGCTCAATTAATTGTTGTCAACCAAAGATATCTTACTCTAGTGCTACAGGACACTAGAACACATTCTTTTTCCCCAACTACACCCCTCTGCCCACCAGCCATCCTCTCTACTTCCTCTCTTATACTCTTCCAGGCCCTGGTGACCATCATTCCACTTTCTGGTTCTTTGAAATAAACCTTTCTAGCTTCTACACATAAGTGAGAATATTTAGTTAAGTATTTTGAACTCCTAGACTCAAGTTATCCTCTTGCCTCTGCCTCCTGAGTGGCTGAGACCATGGGTCCAGGCCACTTCACCCAGCAAAGTGTTTCTTTCTTTTACTTTTAGTTGCATTTATTTTATGCTTAATTTGTTCCCATTTTGTGTCTTCAGTTTCTTTGGGGATATCTTGCTCATCTATGCAATGTCTTTCTCTGATTTATGAATGATTTATTCCTTTGCAATAAGGATTGGATGGGACAGGGGCTCGTGGATGGGTGAATCTGCCCATGAGTTCTATATGCATAGAGGCACATCTTGGGTGCTTAGTTCTCCTGGATACGTTTAAAGATCAGAGAATCTATGCTTAAATCCTTAAGTTCAGCATCACTCTCTGCATTTTTAAGCATGTACGTCAATCCTTCATCACTCTTTTTGGGCCACTGACCCTGTGTCCAACCCCACTGTTTGGCCTGGGCACATCTACCAACCCCACCACTGTAGCACTAGTATGGCACACATTGCTTCGGTAAAATGACATCCTTTAGATACTTGGTGGCATTTTGGATATATATACCATTGATGGCTTGGGAAGCATTGCATGTGTTCTTAAAGTGAACACAAAGATCTGAACCTCTTGGTTTGCACTATTTTATGTGGTTTGTTGGATCAAGAGAGCAGCAAGCCATTTTCATAGGTCACCTCAGGCCGCTGACTTAGGAAGAGCCAAATACCTATTTCTTATTGGCTGCTTTGAGGTCAGCCTGTCCAAAGGTACTTCATGCACAATTACTTTAGGAGTCATAAACTAAAGATAAGATCTGTGATATAACATTATAACATGTGAGGAGTAAGATAGTATGTATGCAAGGATCCAGTCTCTTTTATCTACTAAGAGCATATATTCATTTGTGTTCTGCATAATAAGGAAACACTGGAAACAATACTAGAAATTTAACTATTAGAAATCATTCCCAAAAATGTTCACTAAAGCTGGATATGCAGCTCAGTGGTAGGGTGCTTGCCTAGCATGCACAAGGCCTTCAGTTCAATCCCCAGTACTACCAAAAAAACAAACAAACAAAAAAATGCCAAAGGTGTTAGCTGACCTGGATAAATGCTTATGGAACATCCAGAAGTTAAAAAGCCCAAAGCCAATCATGTCCTATGTCCCAGCACCCCCAAGAGACCCTCAAGCAGACATGAGACACTATGTAATTAAGAAGGCATAGTCACCACTGGGCACAGTGGTACACACCTGCACAGCCAGCTACTTGGGAGATTGAGAAAGAAAGATTGCAAGTTTGAGGCTAGCCTAGACAACTTAGTGAGACCCCCCCCTAGCTGTCTCCTAAAATAATTATTAAAGGGCTGGGAGTGTAGTTTAGTGGCAGAGCAGTTCCTTGGGTTCAACTCCCAATATGGAAGAGAAAAAGGAAGGAAGGGAGGAAAGGAGGAAGTAAGGGAAGAAGAAAGGGAGGGAAGGAGAAGGGGAGGGAGGCAGGGAGGAAGAGTTCAGTCGTAACTGTCAACGATTTCGAAGCTGACTAACTATATACACCCCAAGCAGCAGTGCAGTCTCACACAGAGCATTATATAACAATAACAACAAGCAAAAAAATAATTAAAAATGAATCTTAAAAGGATATTGTGAAATTAAAAGCATGAAAGCTCAAAAAAATATGCATGGCACAAAAGGTCACAGTAGGGAAAATTCCAGCTGTCTTTCTAAAGTGATAACTCTACGCAAAAGCGAGGGCTTGTTCCTCCGGAGGCAGCCGCCTCGGCGACAGGAGAGGGAGGCGCGTGAGCAAGGGGACCCAGGAGGCGCTTTGACAACGTTTGCTCCTGAGATTTTTACTTAAGCAGTAGTTCCTTTATTTAAGCTGTATTCTTTTTGAATTGTAAAGACAGAGAGTCTTAGGCCAGCCAGATAGCTCAGTGGACTTAGGCAGAGCACAGAGGCCAGGGCTCAATCTCCAGGGTGCTGCGCCCTGGCGATTGCGACTGGGCATGATCACGTGCACCTGGAATCTCAGCACTTGGGAGGCTGAAAGCAGGAGAATCGCCAGGAGTCCGATCTACATAGTGAGCCCCTGTCGACCCTGTACCAAATCAAATGAAAATAAAAAAGACTGAGTTTTGCTAAATTGCCCAGGCTGAGTCTGAATGTGCAAGCTTGTGCCCGAGCCTCCCAGCATGCTGGCATCCCGCCGGGCCCGCTACACCCAGGCAACCTGTGCCTTTATGCCTCAATTGTATTTCATGAATCACACTGTCTTACAGCCAATCCAAATGGAAAACAATGATTTTCGGCGTGACTTCAGTTTTATAGACTGCTCCAAGCATGGGAAGAATGAGCAACAGTCATTTTCTCTGGGAAGTAACTTGTGCAGGGTTTTATATGTCTTTCCTTGTATAGGTTTTATCTTTCCCATTTTTGAGATTAAACAAGTATGACTTTCATTTTATTTCATTTTGTTTGTATTTTAGGGAACGGTCTACAGGGTGTTCAGGGTCTCACTACTAGATCGGACTCAGTGATCTCCTGTTTACAGCCTCCCAAGTGCTGGGATTACAGGTGCACACCACCACGCCCAGGCTCAATTGCCATCTCAGTGCACCCCAACATCTGGGCTGGCACAGCAGGCCCAGGCTTCAAACCCCTGCCCCCTGTTGCCTGCTTGCAGGTGCTTTAATCCACTGAGCTATTTGGCCAGCCCAAGTATGACGTTTTTAAAATTTTATTTCATTTCTATATATTATGACCAGCTCAGCCCACCCTAGGGGTGGGGGCTGGCTCAGCATGTGGTGCCGGGGATCGAACTGCAGTCCCTGCGGTTGCCTAAGCTTGCCTAAGAAGGTGCTTTAGACTGCTGAGCCATCTCACCGGCCCCAGGTATGATTTTTAAAACAAGAATAAAAGGAGAACCACCAGCTTCCCATGTCTAGATTTCAATTCACATCTCTACAAAACAGCGCTGCTTGGAGAAAAAGTGACGTCTCTGTGCCAGAAAGAACCAGGAAGGAAGGAAGAGATACACAGCAGAAATCAATAGCAGGCAACCTTCACAGACGGGTTTTTGTGGTTTGTGCAATGATAAGACCCAGGGCAGCCTGCCAGAGCTTTCTTGAGAAGGTCCTAGAAGTCACCCAGTGCCTGCTCCACTCTGTCTTCTAAAGCCTGGGAAAGGTGCCAGCAGCTGGGTAAGAAAAAGAGGTATTATTATTAAACAATAACTATCACTGTGAAATACTTTGGGTTCTAATAGTGCGTTAGGGGTTTTGTATGCATGAATGCTGAAGTTCAGAACCACACTACAAGATAGATGTTCCTGAACAGATGAATACTTATAATGCCAACATTCTGGGAGGCTGAGGCAGGAGAATCAAAAGTTCAAGCTCAACCTGGCAACATAACTAGTGCCTGTCTCAAACTTAAAAAAAAAAAAAAAAAAAAAAAAAATTAAAGCTGAGGATGTAAATTAGTGCCAAAGACCTGAGTTAACTCAAGCCCTAGGACTGAAAAACAATGATTTTTCTTTCATCCTTGTTTTACAGTGATAATGTAGGACTCAGCGAGATAGAATGACTCAGTCAGACCTGGGATGTGAAAGTCTCTGGCTCCCCAACTCCATCACAAATTTGCATTACTCACGTGCGTCTATTGCTTTCCTCTAGTGACAGCCAAATACAGTAGCTGCAAGCAGGCATTTTATTTTCCCTAGGATACACAGCTCAGAAGACCATTTCCTCTTTCCTTAAGGGAGACATGTTCTCCTCTGTCCCACCCAAACTCC
This sequence comes from Myocastor coypus, assembly GCA_004027025.1. Lineage (NCBI taxonomy): Eukaryota > Metazoa > Chordata > Mammalia > Rodentia > Myocastoridae > Myocastor > Myocastor coypus. The sequence goes on from PVJA010012161.1 coordinate 10,603, forward strand.
AGGACATGCGTCCTCCCAGAACACATTTATTGCCTCTTACGTGAGGCGTAATGATGTTAGATATGACACAGAGGCCAAGAAATGTTACCTCCCTAGGGCGGAGTGGGTGAGCAAGAAGGTGGAGAACAGCAGTAACTTCCACAGTTTCTCCTCACAGACAAGAACAAGAGGGGAGAGGAAGGTTTAAGGTCCTGTGGGCACGTGGTTGCCGCTGTTGGCTGACGTCCCTATCAACCTCATCTGCCTGCCCGCCAGCCGGCTCATCTTGCACCAGTCCCCGGGGGGAGTCGACCTTCTTGCTGCCTCCGAGGAGTCAACATTCCAGGATCGTCTCCCCACCAGGTAGGAGAGGGAAGGTTTCCTCCTTTGCCTTTCCTAGCCCGCTAGGAGTCGTCTCCCTTGAGCCTCACCGGGTGGTAAAACTGCTAATGTCACACCTTCATGGGAGCCAGGGCTTTCTCAGGCCTGTTTTGCAAGGTGGGTCTTTTCCTCAGCAGAAAGGAGAGGGTGGTGAAACAGAAGGATATGCAAAAGGTGAGGAGGACGGGGGAGGGGGAAGGGGAGGAAGAAGAGGAGAAGGAGGAGGGGGGGGTGCTGAGGAGTTGGTGAGTCAGAGAGCAGTGCTCCGCCTGGCAGCGTGAGCCTCTCATGAGCAGGGGAAAACCTAAGGCATTCACCAGGTAAGGAGAGGATTTCTCTGGGTCTGCGTCCCAAGACGGGCATGCTTCCCCAGGGCTGCTGGACCAGAGGATTGGATAACGTCTGGCAGCTAAGCTAAGGTTTCCACTGCTGGCAGGAGGGTGGGTGGTGGAAAGCGAGATAAATCTGATCGCGAGAGGAATCTTCAGGGAAAACCCAAGCTGCCTACCACCAGCTCCCTCGCCTCCAGGGGCCCCATCCCTAAAGAGCTCAAAAAGCCCTCAGTGAGGGTAGGACGGACTGTCTGGATGGACATTTTTGTACACGGTTTCCTGGTACATCTGATCCACTCTGAACTGGGCTTTGGAGCTCAAGTTTCCCTACTTCCCACAGCTGTTTGCTGCTCTCTGCCTGGAGAGGAGGCAGGAGGTACAGAGAGCTGCAGCTTTTCTCTGGCTCAGGTGGGGTGCAGCACAATCTCAGAAAACTCTCACACCTGGGACCCCAAGCACCAGAGTTCTGACCCGGGGAGAGCTAGTGCAGCCAATGAATCCATTCAAGTTCAGCCGATTTACTTTGAAAAAAATGGGAAAGTAAAAAATAAATAAATAAAAAATTTAAAAAATGGGAAAATAGTTCATCCCTGTCCTAAATGTCTTACGGGATTCTTTTCATGACTGCTCCACCAAAGACTTTGAGAATTGTAAAACACCACGTGGATATACAGCAAGACTCATGGGGCCAGTGTGTCAGCGAAGGTAGAGGGGACCTGTGTTAAGGGACCTTGGACCACTCTGGAACTTCTGACTGGAATATTTTTAGGTATGTAAAGTAAAAATAAAACCTTGCCAATCTTTCTTCCTGGGTCAACAAAGGTACTGCAAACAAGAGGGAAAAAGCTCTACAAATGTTTGCTTCCTCAGTCATTCATCGGTAGGTGTTTGAATGCCTGTTACACGCCAGTCGCTGGGCTGGCAGTGGGGACGCTGTGCTGGTGAGGACCAGGTCTAGTGCTTCTGGTGCTCTCTGTCCACTTATGGGTTTACCCTATAGGTACCTTTTACCCCAGAGCTTGGCTCCCCGAGTGTCCCAGGTCTACCTGCTAAATGGAAGGAGGACAAGGTCCCCAGACCCTCACTGTTCCCTCTCTATGCAAGGTACCCTCTGCTACCTCTAGTTTCTGCTTGCAGGGGTATAATCTCGCTGGGAAACATGCCTACCTGTTGGAATCAGGGCTTCTTCAATTGTTAGCTGTTTTGAGGTTTTTTTCCCTCACAATTTCCATTTTGTCCGTCAGTACCCGCGTGGCGCTGATCTTTGGGATCCCTATACATTCAGTTCCTGGAAGAAGGCTGCTGGACGAAGGCTGCTGGTGCCCTCACGAGCTCTGTGTCTCCCGTGGGTTCTCCCTCATCACCACCCCTTTGGAGGTGATTTTTCAAGACCCAAATAGTTCCCATGACTCTTCGGCCTCCAAGGTGACACCAGTCACCCACCACGGGGGCAACAAGTATTCAGCTCCCCTTTGTGGTTGGGAATGATGCCAAGAGCTCAGTTTGTTTTTCCGCTTTTGCCCCACCCACCTGGTAACTAAGATGGTTATGACAGGGCCACCTGTCACTGCAACGGGACTTCTTTGTTTCACTAAATTTTTCTCTTAAGATGACTTTCATGAATTTTTTTTTCTCTTAGTCTAAATTATGACATACTCAGTGTAGAAGCTATTTTTTTAAGGAAGAAAGTAACTGTCCTGTACATCTCCAAAGCTATGCCCCTAGGTTGAATTCCTTGCTCTCTGCAGCTGACAGTGTTAGTTATGTGTCACCTACATTTTAATAACTACATTTTAACAACTGATACTAAAGTTTTTCCATGTGCATTTCATAAGTTTCAGTTTCTTGGAGGACACTGTTATGGTTTAAATCAAACGTGTCCCTGAAAAGGTTCATGTACCCAGAGTCGGGCTTTCTGGAAGGGGATTATCATGAGAACTCTAATTTCATCTATAGATTAATCAATTCACTAGTAAGATGATAATTTGTAGGTATTCTTGGGAGGTGGTGGAGAAACCATGCTTCCTTGAAAACTAGGCCTTTCTGGAAAACAGCCTTGAAAACTAGAGACTGAGGAGGCCACCACTCTCCTCTTGTTTGGTGGCTACCGTGTAATGCAGATAGGGCGAGGGTAGGCTGTTTAGGGCTCACAGTTTTGATATCTAATTTTCAAGGCTGATTGTTTTCCAGATAGGCCTTTTTTTTTAATTATTATGGCCGGCTCAGCTTGCCCTGGGGGTGGGGCTGGTGTAGCATGTGGTGCCAGGGATTGAACCACTGTGGCCCCTGCAGTTGCCTAAGCTTTCCTAAGCAGGCACATTAGACCACTGAACCATCTTGCCAGCCCCAGAAAGGCTTTATTTTCAGAGAAACAGGAAAGTAGTGGGGCCTAGTAGAAGGAAGTAGGACCTATGGCTATGACCTTGTGTGACCTTGTGCAGCCGATACCTTAATGTCTGCCTCTTTCCCTTTGTCTTGGCTTCCTCGCTGCTATGGAGTGATCAGCTTATTTTGCATCAAAATGTTCCGCCATGATGTCTCCACTTTGCCATTAAATGCAATGGAATCAGCCAACCTGGCCTGAAACCTCTGAAACTATGAGCCAAACTATCTTTTTGTTGTTGTTGTCCTCCTTGGGCTTTGTTTATTGCTCTCCACTTTTTGAGATGCTAATTTCTTATCTCTGCACCACAAACTACATCTTTCCTCCCCTAAGTTGATTTTCTCAGACATTTTCTCCCAGCGAGGAAAAGACAACTAACAAAGCTCATTTGGTTATCTTCTTTCTAGCAAGGACTATGCCTCTTCCCATATTTGTCTGATGATGGGCTTCTTTATATACTTGATAAGTGTCTGAGGATCCCTAATCACCTGCGGAACTGTTGTGCACTGATATGCAAGTTGAAACATTGCCTTTCATTTAAATTACAGTGGTTCACTGGGATGACACACTTATACACAGCTGTTCCCTGTAAAGTGAGACTGATGCTGAGGAAATGTTTGGAAGGAAAAGAGATACTTGAGGGGAGAAGGTAGTCAGGGGACAGATGCTGAGGGACCAGTATAGTATCACTTCTACCAATGTCTCAGGGCTCCTAAATAAAAGCGCATGCTTGGAAGAACTGAAAAAGTTGACCCTGGAGCCAAAGATCTAAAAAAGGATGGGAGTGGGGGAAAACCAAAGATCAGACCATCGAGGACCCTGTGAGCAAGGCTTGAGGTCAGGGTTGGGTCCCATGTGTGTTGGAAGGTTGCCAAAGGAGTTTTAAGCAGAGAAATGCCAGATTTCTGCTTTAAAAAAGTAGCTCTGGGCAGCAGTGGATGACAAGGAATGCTGAGAGGCGGAAAGGAAGGCGCCATTCCACTGCTGACCAGAGACGAGCTGAGCAGGAATTTTGGTACCAGGAGAGAACAGTGCAAGGGTGCACCTGAGGAGCTTCCTTTTCACCCCAAGCACAGTGTGACCTGCGTCCCCTCACTTCTGCCAGGGCCTGAGGAGCATCTGCCTCCACGGCTAGGTGCAGTCCATAGAGCTCTGTGGTGGTCTAGCAGCCTCCTAGGTGTTGTCTGTAACCCAGGAGCCTCAGATAAAACTTGTTTCACAAAAACATACTCTTTCTAGCCAGGGAAAGTGCTGGTGAAAAAGAAAGCCAGAGAAAGAACTCTGCAGGAATTCCTGAGAACTGTAGCCAGCTCAAGTCTGAGAACCACTGGGGCCGGTTAGGAGGCCCAGCTCCAGCCTGAGGAGGGAATGGGCTCAAGGCCAAGAGCAGTTGGCAGGCAAGAAGGGCCCGGTGCCATTGAGCCCCACAGGACAGTGTTGGCCCGAAGCTAGGATGCAGAGAGGGAGGGGGGCCGTTGAAAGGCCTGCTTTCCTAATCCCCAGGAAATGTTAGCTTTCTTGTACAGTGATTATTGGCCCAGCTTAGAAAATTTTGAGTCCTCCTAGAATTGTACACAGGCCAAGTTCTCATTTCCCTTTCCCTTTTGCTCCATTGTTTGCCATGTTTACCTCAAACCCTTTCTCATGCTCACACTGCCTAAGCAAAAGCTCCTGTGCTTGGGTCACACGGCCCACCTTGGCAGGGAGAGGGGGTCTTATCAATGTCAACTATCAATAACGGCCTCGTTTTTAATCACTTTATCTTGGTCCCAAGTTTTAAGAACCAGGAGAATATTTTAGCCGGTCTTCTACTCCATAGGGCCCAAACTACAACATAGAAATCACCATCTGCTAGCATTTCCCTGGCAGAGAGGAAAGAAGAGAGGAACCTCCCTAGGTGGGTTTGGCACGTCCGGGAGAAAACCATCCTTGTAATGAATGAATGAAAAGAGGTTGTCCTTCCATGGCCACACAAGGCCACTTGGGCCGTCGGAGACTTCCCAGAAGGTTCAGGGAACTTCCACGGAAGCAGGGCGAAAGTTTCTTCAGGAAGCAAGCTGTAAACTTCAAGACTCACATCCCAGGCTGTTCACCTCCTCCTGTCAAATTCACCTTTGAATATTTCTGGAGCTCTAGCAAAGACAACGGCCTGTGCCCGGCATGAAGGCTGCCTCAGTGGTAGGTGTCAAATTTACTCCCACACACGTTCTCTGACTCAGTAATCACACACCCAGGAATTTGTCTTCCTCACAAGTGAAATGATATATGAAGGTGAAGGTCGATGCTGAAGCATTTGAAATGACAAAAGATTAAAAAAGATGTAAAACCCCACCAATGAGGAAACTGGTTCAATAAATCACTGTATAGATGCACAATAGAATCTCTATAGTAAAAAGGAACAAGGAAACTCTTGATATATTTCATGAAAAGTGCCCAGGAAAGGGAAAAACTAAGGTGTTGAAGAGTGAAATAACTTACTGTTTTTGTGTGTATGTTTTAAAGGGGGAAAAAAAAAAAAAAAGAAGAAGAAGAATATGTACACACTTGAATTATCTGGTCTGTGGATAAAGCATCCAAAACACTACACAAGCAAACAAATCTAGCTGCTAAGTAGGGACAAATTGGAAAATCAGCTGAGAGGAGGCAAGGGTGAGAGGTGGGCTTCTCACTGTACGCTGACAAGACATGGGTTGGTAGATAAACACTAGCCATGGTTAGTAAATAGAGGTTCCCATTTACTATGTAGAATCCAGCAGCTAGTGAAATCCTTATGTTTTCATTCCCCAGAAAAATAATGAGATTCCATTTATTTATTTATTTATTTATTCATTCATTCATTCATTCATTCATTCATTCATTCAGTAGAGAAGGGTCTACAGCATGTTCAGGGTCTCACTACTAGATTGAACTTGTGGTGATCCACCTGCTTACAGCCTCCCAAGAGCTGGGATTACACGCACATGCCACCACACCTAGTTTCAATTGCTGTCTCAGGACGAGTCATTATTCTTGTTTAAAAATCTCCTAGAGGCTTCCTAACTCATGACTTCAGGCTTCTCCTTTGGGCGTACAAGACTGCCCCTTTCTTGTCATATGTGTTAAACATCTGGGTATGCCACACTCCCCTTCTTTCCTTCCTGCATGCAGAATTTTAGGAAAGCCTCATTCTAAATCTTGAGACTGTATAGACTTGATACCCATGAGAATGACTTCCAGCCAAAGGCTGGCCAGATAGCTCAGCAGACTAAAGCACCTGCTCAGGCAGGTTCGGGGATAGGGTTCAATCCCAGATGCGTGTGGTGCAGGCCCTGCCCCCAGGGCACACTGAGACAGCAACTGAGATAGGGATTCAGAGTGTGCTGCGGTGGCATGTGCCTGTAATCCCAGCTTTTGGGAGGCTGAAAACAGGAGGATCACTATGAGTCCCATCTGTGTAGTGAGACTCTATAGAACCTGTACTAAATACACAAAAATATAATACTAATAAAATGAAATAATTTCAGCCATGTACAATTACCTGGTAAAACCTTTTAAATCATTGATAATTTGTTAACAGGAAAATAGTATGGGAATTTCTCTCTCTCTCTCTCTCTCTCTCTCTCTCTCTCTCTCTCTCTCTTTCATTCTTGCTCTCCTCTCTTCCTCTCTGTACTAGTGACTGAATCCAGAGCCTTGTCATTCAGCTATACATCTGGCCCTTTCAAAAAATATTTGAGGAGCCAGGGACATAGCTCTGTGGCACAAGTGTCAACCTGGCAAGTGCATGGTTGTGAGTTCAAACCCCAGTCTCACACACACAAAACAACAACAACAACAAAAAAAAACCAGCCTCAGTTACAAAAGTGAGTTCAAGCTGGGCATGGTGGCTCACACCTGTAATCCCAGCACTTGGAAGGCTGAGGCAGGAGGATTGGTGTGAGTTCGAGACCAGCTTGGGCTACAAAAGTGAGCTCAAGGCCAGCCTGAACTACATAGTGAGACCCTGTCTCAAAAAGACCCCCCCCCCAAAAAAAAATTGAAGCTAGGTGTGGTGGCACATGCCTGTAATCCCAGCATTTGGGAGCCTGAGGCAGGAGGCTAGCTGCCATTTTACATAGTGAGACTCTGCCTCAAAAAAAAAAAGAAAAAGAAACATTAAAAATATTTGATGTTTATTTAGATACTGAAGAACCAATTACATATTTGAACATCCCCCAGGATGTCAGAGAAATAATTAACATGAAAGAAGATAATTTGTACTATTTGATTGGAGATCTATATCATGAAAAGTAAACAAATCATTTGTTACTGGAGGAACGCACACAGGAAATATTTGCTTAATGACCTGCACCCTGTGACCAGCCTTGGGAGAGGGCATGCTGCCACAGTTCGTTCTTTCTGTTGGAGAGGGCAAGATAATGATTTGCTGACAGATGGAGAAGATGCACGCTTGGCACTTTGGAAACCGGGAAGTCTAGAGAGCACCTTGACAGCATGAAAAGAACATTCTCTGAGCACCAGAAAGTTCTTACAAAAGAAAGAAAAACCATGATATTGTATAATATTGATGTTTACTTCAGAGGTTTTGTAATCTCGTTTTCTGATGAATTAGCTCGGGTAGACATGTTTGAAACTTACAGGTTAAAATAATCAACAGCAAAAAAACAAGCAAATTAGCTAACATTACGGGACAAATTTTCAAAATTGTTCAATTCAAGTCTTATGCAGCAATCTAGTTTCTTTTGTTTATTTGAGACTGAGTCTTACTGGCCTAGAACTCACTATATAGCCCAGGCTGACCTTGAACTCAGTAATTCTCTTGCCTCAGCCTCCCAGTTTCTAAAATAATTTTAAAACCTTCAGTTGAGTATAAAAAACAGTGACTTGAAAGTAAAACTACACCTTCATTTTTAAAGCCAATGTGTGAAGTTAGAAAATGGATTTAGGGGCCTGGCGGGATGGCTCAGTGGTCTAGGGCGCCTGCATGGGAGGGCTTGGGCGGCTTCGGGGACCGCGGTTCGATCCCCGGCACCACATGCTGCGCCAGCCCTGCCCTTGGGGCGGGCTGAGCCGGCCATAAAAATGGGTGAATAGACAAACAAAGGTTCTGAGACAAGAGAGAAATAAATAAATAAAATTTAAAAAAAATACTTAAAAAAAAAAAAGAAAATGGATTTAAAGAAGTAGCTGTGATTAGGACTCTTAAGAGAGTAAAATTTTGGTTTTCTTTTTAAAAAGCTTTTAAGTTATCTTCATTTTTTAATAAAATCAAATAAGACTATTACTTTTATGTGAATGTATGCCCGCTCAATACCCCTAACATATTATTTTTGAGTATTTAAATGTAAACATTATAGTCAGTCTAGGTAAAAATAAATTTTCCTAGAAATAAAGTATAGGCATTTGTGAAATGAGAGAAATAATATTTAGTAAATATATCCATGGTTCAGTATTATTTACTGTTGATTAAATGGCAAACAAGTGTCTTGCTGGTGAAGAGGAAATTATGCAGCTACATTTTGACACTTAAGCTATAAAAGGACTTTTTATTTCAAAATATCCTTTCAACAAATTTTTTTGGGGGTACCAGGGATTGAACTGAGGACCCTGAGCTTTCAACAATGTTTTGTAATAAAATTTTCTTCCATAATTGAAAAATATTTGATTTTTAGACTGCATGTCACTAAGATCTCTCTAAGTTACCCAGGCTGGGCTAAAACTTGGAATAGCCTTCTGCTTCAGACTGCTAATGTGCTGAGATTACAGGCATGTGCCACCCTCCCCAGTGTCTTTTCCCTTCCTTATTAAAGCTAGAAGGGAGATTTTCTTGAGTATAGAGTGAAATGCAAGTCAACATTTTACTACTATTAGTATTTATACTGTATACAGTAGCTAGTGCATTTGTGTCAGGAACCACCCAAAGTAGTCTGGCGTCCTCAGGTAAGAAAGAAGGTTCAAATTTCCCCAGCACTAATCCTCTAGCATGGAACTGAGAACAATGGCCTCCCACAACAAGCCATTCCTGGCTGTAAAAGGAGTTAAGTTTAGGCTTGTCCCCAGTCTGTGGGGCCGTCATGTCAATTACAAAATGAAAACCTTTCATTTGACATCTAATAATAGGAAAACCATCCTCATAGGCTTTTCTGACTGGACCAAGACACTTCACTGTCACCACAGAGGTCTTTGGGGTGTTTTTGTTTCGTTTTCAAGACAAGCTTTTACTATGCAGTTCAGGATGGTCTTGAACTCCCTTGTAGTCCAGGCTGGCCTCAGAGTGATCCTCTTGCCTCAGCCTCCCAAATGCTAGGATTACAGTTGTGTGCTACCACGCCCAGCTATAAAGGTTTTTAACAAATAATAAATATCTTAACTCTTGATGACTTGGCAATTTCTGAGGCTGGGGCAGTGCACAGCTTGCCTACATACTAAGCAGGCATTGCCAAGTGGTCAGGCCTCCAGCAAGCAGCTGCACCATGGTGATAGGACCCTACTAAGACAGCTCTTGCGTAGGCTTGACACACTTCCAGTCAGCTGGTAAAGAAGTAATGACTGTTTTTAAAAAAACAGATTCAGATAGCTTATTCCCTACACAGACTTAGCATTGAATTGGCTTCCCTATGTCCTTTGTGCCACAAGATGAGACTAAAGCAGAACAGACCAAACAACAGGTGCCCAGCCATGGAAAAGGTAACGCTAAAGCCAAGTAGTTTGATAGCCTGCAGTCCTGTCTTTCAGGAGAATGAAGAGGAAGAATACCATGGTTACATAAAATGGGGGAAGGGGGTTAGAAAAGGCCCCATGGCAATTCAGGGTGGGGCCATGAGAAATGGCCTTGGACTGTTCTTTGATGGGTGATTCTTCTCCTTTGGCTTCAGGAGGATGGCAGGACCTTTAACCACAACTTAGGTCACACTGAGATTGGGCTTTGCCTTCATGGCCTCTTTGAAGACACCGCCATGGTGTTGTGGTGAAGTCCTGATTAGATAGCCTTGGTAATGCAGTGACCAAAAACAACCCAGGGAGAGGAATTATGGACCCTAACAGATGTAAATAGTAGGAGGCAGGACTTGATCTGGGGAAGGGTTTCTGCAACGGGTTGCAGGATTGTCTGGACCTCCTACACTGCTCTTCGGAGAGAGTTGGGGAAAGTGGCTCTGCTCAGTGCAGCCTAACTCAGCCCTTTTGCTTGTTCTTTCAAGGTGTCCCGCCAGAGCACAATGATACTACCCAAAAAACTGAGGCTGCTCCTGTTTCTGGCTTTCCAGATAGCTGTCTTCGCTGTCTTCTTCTACCTGTATGACAACTCCCTGCCTGGGAAGGAGGAGCCCAGACAGGTGCATGTGCTGATCCTGTCTTCCTGGCGCTCTGGCTCTTCCTTTGTAGGGCAGCTTTTCGGACAGCACCCAGATGTCTTCTACCTGATGGAGCCCGCCTGGCATGTGTGGATGACCTTCACACAGAGCACCGCCTGGAGGCTGCACATGGCTGTGCGCGATCTGCTGCGTTCAGTCTTTCTGTGCGACATGAGTGTCTTCGACTCGTACACGAATCCTGGTCCTCGGAAACAATCCATTCTCTTCCACTGGGAACACAGCCGGGCCCTCTGCTCCCAGCCTGCCTGCAACATCTTCCCTCGGGACAAGATCACCTACCACGCGCACTGTAAGCTCCTGTGTTACCAGCAGCCTTTCGAGGGGGTGGAGGAGGCCTGCCGCTCCTACAGCCACGTGGCGCTCAAGGAAGTGCGCTTCTTCAACCTGCAGTCCCTCCACCCGCTGCTCATGGACCCCTTGCTCAACCTGCACATTGTGCACTTGGTCCGGGACCCCCGGGCTGTGTTTCGCTCCCGAGAACACACCACAGCCGAGCTCATGATAGACAGTCGCATGGTGTTGGGGCAGCTTTGGCAAACGCTCAAGGAGGAGGACCGGCCCTATCACACCATGCAGATTATCTGCCAAAGTCAGATGGAGATATTCAAGGCTATCCAGTTCTTGCCTGAGGCTCTACGGCAGCGCTACCTACTGGTGCGCTATGAAGATTTGGTCCGAATGCCCCTGGCCCAGACTTCCCAGATGTATGATTTCGTGGGGTTGAAATTCTTGCCCCATCTCCAGACTTGGGTGCTCAACATCACGCGGGGCAAGGGTATGGGTCAGCATGCCTTCCACACAAATGCCAGGAACGCCCTCAACGTCTCCCAGGCTTGGCGCTGGTCCTTGCCTTACGAAAAGGTTTCTCGGCTTCAGAAAGCCTGTGGTGATTTTATGGATTTGATGGGCTACCTCCATGTCAGGTCCCAGCAAGAACAGAACAACCTAAATCTGGATCTTCTGTCTAGCTGGAGGCCCTTGGAACAAGTGTACTAAGAGACTCAAGGAGGTCTGTGTCTGCCTCGTCTTGGCCTCAACCCCATTCCCTGAATGCTTCTGAGCCTTAACTGGGTCTCCGTAAATTTTGCACATTGCATATGAATTGTGCCCACTTATGCTCAAGCAGAGTAAGCTTCGTGTCTACACTCTGTTCTAAAAAGCCAACTCAGGAACCTCACGTGAGCAGCATATTCCACAATGAAATGCAGTATAGCCTTTCTTCTCCTCTTGACTGTCTCTCTGTGCATACCTTAGAGACTGTTAGAGTCTGTTAGACGCCATGCAGTATTGGTGGAGTAAACCCGTAAGCCTCCCTGTCTGCATCTTCCCTGGTAAGAAAGAGGAGAGACAATAAAAAACTAGGAAAAGGGGTCTTTCACCAGAGCTTTCACCAGTACATTCCAAAGACATGATCTCTAAACCCTCAGAGTTTCCGGAAGAGTGAAGGAAGAAACTGATGCCTGTCTTGAGCTTCTGGTCACAGCCATCACTGTCACAAACACAAAGTTTACTCTGCATGACAGGGCAAGCTCTTAAACCCAGGGAGTGGCTGGACTCTGTGGGGGTATCATTTCCCCGGTGTTTTCCTATCACACACAGGCTTGATCTGTGAAGCCACTATCCATGACGGCTTCCATTCCAAATAAGATTTTGTTTAGAATGTACTCTTACACGCCTTCTCGTTACCAGTTATCCTATTTTTATGGGACCCTACTCTAAGAAGATATCCTCTTTATAGATTTTTATACTTTTGATATTATCTATCACATACATAGATAGATAGATAGACAGACAGACAGACAGACAGACAGATAGATCTTAAAATTGGGTAGCAAATAGACAACCAGCAACTAAGTCCTTTTTTGTGTGAGGCCTCCATTGTAACAATGCCTCGTGCACCATGTAAGGGCTTGCAGAAATAATTTTTACTCTAACCTTTAAGCCAGAACGCCCCTGTCCTAGTATTTATCTTCCCCTCATCCCAGTCTCCACCACCTCTAGTAAGAAGTCTTTCCTCTGGGCATCTCAGAGATGCCCAGATCCATCCGTGCATCAGAATCACAGGCTTCAGATGCACATTGCCAGCTCTTGCCTTGCATCTGTTGGAGTTGGAGTCAGTGAGGAGCAGGGATTCTGGGTGTTCATCCCGCTGCCAGCCTGGAACGGGACACTCTGCACCAGGAACCAACACCATTTACCGTCACGCTCCCAGTGAGGTCACATTCAGTACATGCTGGCTGGGGATGTAGTTTGGTGGCACGGTTCCTGTCTGGCAAGCGCAAGGCCCTGCATTCAATCCCCTGTACCAAAAAAGTAAATAGGATATTGATCCTTCTATATCAGCACATGCTGAGTACACGTGTCTGCTGTCACCTGCTGCCACCTCTGTTCTCCTGTTGTCACCACTGTCCTCAGGTCATTAAAAAGTGTACGTGTCTGAAATTCACGGACCTCTAAGTCTGGTCTCTTTTGGCATCTTGCTTTATGTCTAAACCTGAGATTCTGCATTTCATCTTTCCTTTTGTCTCCTTGTGGTGTTTCTTGTTTCATGAAATTTCATGGATATCAGATCACAATCATCCTAGCTGGGTGCACTGAGGTTCATGTATAGCAATTTTAAAGGGACAAATTTATTCTAATATCTGAACTCAGCCACTTTAGAAATTCCTTGAGTGTAGGTACTCCCAGGCAGATCCCGACCTCCATGAGGCTTCCAAAGCAGCATAACAATACATTTTCCCCAAGGCTCAACATATGATTATAGCAGATGGGGCAGTGAACAGAGAGAGAGAAGTGGGACTGAGCGGGGACCCACTCTCATGGCTTTACCATTTCCGCTTTTCCCTCTCAGTGTCTTCCTTCTGCTGAATAGTTTCATTTAGTTAGTTGATAGGAAAAAGATAAAATAAAACGTCATAATGAATAATAGTATACCAGTAGTTAAGATATTATATATGTTATCTTTAAAGCAGTTGCTTAGTGTATAATATATGGCCATAAAATTTCTCCAGTCAATGTTAGCACAAACCTTCCTATTTAATGATCTGAGAGACACTAACTATATAACTGACTGGCATTTATTTTTTTCTGTTTTCCCTACTGTCCTTTCCTCTTTCACCCATCCTAGTTCCTTTTACTAAATCACATTATTATTATTATTATTATTATTATTATTATTATTATTAATTACTTTGTCTTTTTGAGGTAGGGTCTCACTGTGCAGTTAAGGCTGCCCTGGAGTTCACTTTGTAGCCCAGACTGGTCTCAAACTTGCAACAATCCTCCTACCTCAGCTTCCTGAGTGCCAGGACTATGGGCATGCGCCACCAAGCCTGGCTCTGTGGTATTGTTTTCATGTTAAATGTTAACAACTTTCTCGTAATGTAGAATACAAAGTACAAGGTTAAAAGTAGATAAGTAAATGAATTTTTTAAAAGTACAAAGTTATTTGCTAGCCTTCCCAAAGGATCCTGACACCCTGCAACAAGGGAGAGACCAGCCACACGGAAGACTCAGGAACTCATTTAAGAGTTTAGCCAGGCCCAAAGCTGAGGCAGGAGAACCCCTGTGCAAGTTCAAGGCCAGCTTGAATGGCACAGTGAAGCCCTGACTCAGATAAAAAAAAATTCTACTTTATCACAGCTTTAAATTTCCTAGGTTCCAAGTCTCAGCAGTGCAGCAAGGCCTGGCATCTTGGAGCTTCGTTCATGCCTGCCAGCCTTTGGTGGGCTCCAGCAAAGTGGCTGCTGTATTTATTAAAATTAGAGAGCCAGAGAGATAGCTCAGTGATATAAGTGCCTGTCTAAGTGCCTGTCTGGCAAATGCAAGATCCCGAGTTGAATCCACAGTATCAAAAACTTAAAATAAATAAAAGAAAAAAATAAAATTAGAAATTCAGCTCTCCTCAGTAGCATCGCCACATGCCAAGTGCTCAGTTGCCTGTTGCATGAAATGAGAAAAATGGATCATTTCCCCTATTGCAAAAATTCTCTTGTGTGGCTCTAGTCCGAGTTCACTTTTTTACCTCCCACACCAAAGAGATTAAAGAATATACATAGCATGATAATACAATTCTCTTTTGTACTGGTGATCGAATTTAGGACCTTGCCCTTGCCAGGCAGGTGCTTATGCCACTCAGCTATCTCCCCAGCAGCAGTGGCATTTTTTATCAAATAAGACTCCATCACATACAGCTGTGCTTTCAACTGTCTTTTATAACCTGACCCAGTGTTGAAGAAGATCGAGAGAAGGACGGAATAGTCTCTTACTGATAGGGTCAGAGGCTCTGGGATTCACCTGCCAAAGCAACAGCGCCCCCCAACGTGAAGAGGGGAGTCTGAGCAACTGAAAACTGGTGGCTGGTGCACTGGCTCAGATTCTGTTGTGCATCCTTTCTAACTTTGCTCATACGTTCTCTTTTCAAGCCAGAAATCAAGAAGCCTTCTCTGCATCCTGAGCTCATTTGGCACCACAAGCCTAAGAATGAATATAATCCAAGCTGAGTGATGAATCGGAGCTAAATTTCCCAGGGTCAGTTTTCAGGGTTGAGGAAATGAGCTCTCTCTCAATTACAAACACAATGTTCTGAAATAGTTGACTGCAGGACAACAGTCTGTTACGTTACAAAAACTCAAACTCAGCTGGGTGAGTGATGGATGCCTGTAATCCCAGAACTCAGGAGGCTGAGGCAGGAGGACGGCTTTTAGTTTGAGACCAACCTGGGCTACAAAGCGAGTTCAAGGCTGGCCTAAACTCAAAAAGACAAAAATGAACCAAAAAAAAAAAAACCTGGGCATCTGTCAAGCCCCAAAGCTTGTGAGCATCCCAAATTTTCAAAATATTTTTTTGTCGAGTGAGAGAGACATGGTAGGGAGTGAGAAACAATGTGACTTTTACAGTAACTGAATAGTATTTCTATCTATAATTACTATCAAGCTTCACTTTCTGTAATTCGTTCAATTTCTAAGTGTTTAATACATTCAAATTAAATCTATTTTCTTTTTGAATTCATGAATGGTAGGTTCTGGCCCTAGTATGAATTGCTGAATTATTGTGGTTTTCATCTAATATGGCCAAAGCCCTTAAAGAGATGGCTTTTCTCCCCAGAGACCTCCTCCCTGCTTCTCCAACTCAGCCCAGGTGGCAGTTTCCTTCCACCTTTCCGGCTGCTTCAGGGAAGACCCCAATCAGTTCCTCAGATATTGTAAACATCCCCCTCAAACTTCACCCCTAACAAAAGGCCATCAGAGCTTTCTTGGTCTCAGGCTGGAGGATCCGCCTGCCCCACCTGCCCTGGATTCTCCCTGTGTCTTGGGAGTTAATAAAGGCTTCTTTTATCTCTCCTATCTCTTTACTGTGTCTCTGAAAAACCTACCAATAAATACTGATTTCAGAGAATTCTGGAAAGGCAGAATCTGCTTCTGATAACTTTTGCACACAAAAAAATCTGCCTTTGTATTGCTATACAGTATTTTAAAAAATAGTCTATGATGCATTATGTGATTCAATCCAGTCCTAACCATAAGTTATTTTCATTGACTCTAGATATTATCCTGAAATCTACTGATGCTACAGACCAACAAAATAAAAATTCCAAAATGGACATGCACAAGTGACGTTGGCCAGTTAACAATAAATCTTAGATAGGCATCAGTCAGGAATCAGCAGATTCTCAAATAAGCGGCCCTTTTGCTAAGGACTGGGCGTCTCTACTTCATAAACATTTCTGCTTCTTCAGAGAAACACTGAGTTAAGCACAGTATTGCAGAAAAACAGGAACCAATAACCAGAGCCCAGATATAATACCCAGCTAAAGTGCACCTTCCTGCATTCTGCACACTTAGTGGGCATCTGCCCACTGCCACGGGGTTTCCCATGTATGGTGGGAGCAGCAGCAACCTCAGCAGGCGAAAAGTCCTCCCTTCATACAAGAGACAGGGGAACAAACAGTAAGCAAAGGCCTGTCAGAGGCTAAGCACTCTGGGTAGAGTGAAAGCGGGGCATGCGGGGGGCAAGGAATGAGGACGTGTGGAACAGGCCCAGTCATTCACCCACCTATCAGTCTGGACTAGCATCTGTCTGAGAAGAAAGGAAGTATAGATGTCAAAAAGCTCTCCAGGAAGCTGTTCAAAAGAAAGATAAGCTGATGAGGAAAGGAAAAAGGAAGGAAGGAAAAAATATATTTACACACGAGATAGTTAAGACGCTTATACAGTTAGTTCCTCTTAGTTCACTGAAAAGAAAGGTTTGTGCTAACATTGTTTGGACAAGATATCATACCTGTATCTTGTACTCTGTCTTTTTTCTTTTCTAGGACCAGGGTTCAAACTCACAACTTTGCACTTGCCAGGCAGGCACTGGTGCCATGGAGTTATCTCCCTGGCCTGTGTCTTGTACTCTGAATAACTACTCTGAAGACAACAGTAGGTACTGTGTTAGTTATTGTTAATTATTGGTATTCTTCTACTAACCTGTTTTGAAATTTTTTTTTCATTTAAAATAAAAAATAACTAAAAAAAAAAAAAAAAAAAAAAAAAAAAAAAAAAAAAAAAAAAAAAAAAAAAAAAAAAAAAAAAAAAAAAAAAAAAAAAAAAAAACCCTCTCTAGGCACCACAGAATTTAGACCAGTGTTTTCCCATCTTTCTTTCACTATGCCCTCCCTGTCACTACCTCTCTGACAGCCATTTTAGATACTCTTTCCCCCTCAGCCTCAGCCCCTGTGAAAATTTAATAGCACAGGTAGAATTTTCCTTCTGTTTTGTGCTGCAGCTCTTTGGAGAACCACAAGCCATCATAATATCTAAGGTGACTTTGACCCTCTAAAGCCAATTTTCAGTCATTGGCCAGAGTGAATGCATGGCTTACAGCCCTATCCCTAATACCTTAGTCCCTTTGCCAGACCCTCTTCTTCCCCCAAGCATCTCCACATTGGTCATCTCCCCAGCTGTATTCCTTGCTCAAGAATAATTAAACAGGATTAAGGAAACCCACTGTAAAGGTCTAGAAAATGTTCATGATTAGAAATAGCACCTAGCACCGCTAGCCTCCCCCGGCCCTGGCCCCAGCATCCCTGATCCTCACCGTTTGGCACAGCCCTTGGCCCTACCTCCCCAGCAGCTGTTCATGTTGGCTTCTTCCAGTCCCCGAAGCGCCAGAAGGTAACCAGTTTACTGTTTGCTTTTTTGGTTTATGACAGGAACTGATAAGCATGGTAGATCCATGGAGCTAATGTTCATTAAAAGAAAGGGGGCACATTTCAGAGAGTTAGTCCTGCTCTATCCTAAATCAATCTGGATTTGAATGGCTAACCACAGAAATGTAAGCAGTTGAGTGAGAAGGAATAAAGATTCCTGTTCTTTTACAAAGGGCCGAAGTGTGGAGAGGGAAGCTAACTAAGTCATTGTCAATCAAACTACAGCTTTAACATCCTGGACATAAACAGCTTGGAAAAGTTGATTTTATTAAATTTAACTGATTTTTTTTTTTTTTTCTTTTTGAGACAAAGTCTAGCTATGCAGTTCAGGCTGGCCTTGAGCTCACTTTTGTAGCCCAGGCTGGTCTCGAACTCACACCGATCCTCCTGCCTCAGTCTCCCAAGTGCTGGGATTACAGGCGTGTGTCACCACACCCAGCAAATTTAACTGATCTTTCTATGTGCTGGCAAGACTCTCAGAAACTCAAGTATGTTCACACGCCTATTAAGAAAGGAGCAGAGGTTCCGAAAATGCTCTCTAAGCTTCTTTGACCAAGACTTTTGTTTTGCTCTGTTTTGTTTTGTCTTGGTTTTTTGTTTGTAAGAGAGTACTGCGTGCAGCCCGGTTTGGGTGATGCTGAGTGACCCTCAACCATCTCAACCCGGGGTGGACCTCGTACCTAGCTTTCTCCTTGCCTCTTCCAGAGAACCAGCAACTGCTAAGGTAGAAAATCCCATGCAAGGGTGGCTTAGCTCATGTTGGATCCGTGGTCGCCTACGTCAGTTTGTGACCACCCAGTCCTAGCCTACAATCCTTTCCCTTTCTTCACCGAACCCTCTCACTGCCTTCCTTTCTTTCCCAAGGAAAAGAGAATCCACTGGATAATGAGCTTGACTCCCCAGTACCAAGCGTCTGAGCACCCCTCCCCAGTCTTGCTTCTTCTGTTGTGTTGCAAGGACCATGAGGGTCTCTCCTGTTTAAGGCCAGTGTTTCCCATATAGCTTCATACTCCGTCTGCTCCCAGCTTCTCAAAAACTGTTCATGCTAAAATTTTCTTCGAAGCTAGGCATAGTGGCGCACACCTGTAATCCCAGCACTCGGGAGGCTGAGGCAGGAGGATCGGCGCGAGTTCGAGACCAGCCTGGGCTACAAAAGTGAGCTCAAGGCCAGCCTGAACTGCATAGTGAGACCCTGTCTTAAAAAGACAAAAAAAAAAAAAAAATTCTCTTCAAAGAGATCCCCCTCTTTGCTTTTGTTTATCTCCTTTCTTGAAAAACTCAGCCAGGAGTTGTGGCGTGAGACTGTAATCTCAGCACTTGAAAGGCTGAGGCAGAAGGATCGTTGCGAGTTCGAAACCAGCCTAGGCTACAAAGTGAGCTTAAGGCCAGCCTACACTGCATAGTGAAATCCTACCTAAACAAACAAAAAACCCTCCCTTATTCATATGTCCTAGTCCAACCAGTAGCCTCTCTCTCTTTCCTTTCCCAGCCAAACTGCTCTAACATGTTATCCACACTCTGTGGTTTTATTTTCTCAACTTCCATTTCCTCTTTAACCCACCTCAATCTGGACTGGACTGCATGCCCTTCTCCCCGAGCCATCCCCCAATAACCACAAAAATTGAACTCCACATTGCTCATCTGCACCAATGAACACAGTCCAATTCTCACTTCTCCGGAGTTCCCAGCAACAGTTTTCATTACCGATCACTTTCTCCTTCACGTACTGGTCCTGATCTTCCTCTCACTTCTCTGACCACTTCTCCGATTTTCCCGTAATATTCTCCTCTGCCTAGCTCCCAGTTATCAGAGTCCCTGACTGTGGTGGAAAAGGAACGCTCCGCCATTGCTGGTGGCAATGTAAATTGGTACAAGCACTGTGGAAATCAGCATGGGGATTTTTCAAAGAACTAAAGTTAGAAATTCCTTCTGTTCCACAGCCAGCTATGTCCCCAGAAGAGCTAAAGATTTCATATTTCAGGGGCCTGGCAGGATGGGTCAGTGGTCTAAAGCGTCTGCTTAGGAAAGCTTGGGCAGCTTCAAGGACCACGGTTCGATCTCAGGCATCACATGCTGCACCAGCCCTGCCCTCAAGGCAGGCTGAGCCGGCCATAAAAATAAACAAATAAACAAACAAAAGTTCTGAAACAAGAAAAAAATAAAATAAAAAATTCTTAAAAAAAAAAGATTTCACATTCCAGTGCTACATACATACAGAGGCTTATGGCAGCATGATTTATAATAGCTGTTCTGGAAGCAGCTTATATACCCATCAACAGACAAATTGATAAAGAAAACGTAGTATCAATATCTCTTTGGAGAGACAAATTGATAAAGAAAGCGTAGTATCAATACATAATGAAATGCTAATCAGCTATAAAGAAGGATAACACATTTAAGACTTTTGTAGTAAAATGGATATGCCCGGAAAACATGAACTAAATCAGACACACAAGCTTAAATACCATATGGTATCTCTCACTTGAGTAAGGCCAAGAACAAATGAAGGGCAAAGTAAAGATCTGCTAGAAGAAAACAAGGGAATAGAACTTTCACGTGTGGGACAGGGTCCAGGAGACCTAGGGTGAGGGGTGTGGGATAGAGGAAGCAAAAAGATATCTGTGTATGATGTACATGAGCCAAATGCCCACAGTGAATGTGAAATTTATATGTTATGAACATGCACTAAAAATAATAATGAAAATAGGGAAAACAAGATTTAGAACTAGTAGGGTAGGTGGGTGGGAATGGGTCTGGAACTAAAAAATAATCAAGATATATTATGATTATGTACTTACTGCCTCAGAGGAAAGTAAACTTCATGGACTGCAAACATGTACTAATAAAACTTAAAAAAAAAAAAAAAGTTAAGGGCCTGTGAGATAGCTCAGCAGTCTAAAGTGCCTGCTTAGGCAAGCTTAGGCAAAGCCCAGGGACCACAGTTCAATCCCTGGCACCAGATGCTGTGCCAGCCCTGCCCCCATGGTGGACTGAGCCAGTCCCCAAAAAACACTGAAAGCTCAAGCATAGGTCTTTTCTTTTTTCACTGTACATTTCCTCTCTAGACCCTTTCACCTATGGCCACACATACCACTTAGATGATACATGAATAGCGCTGGCTCGGACATCTCTGAGCTCCAGACCTATATATGTAATCACTGATTCGACATAACTTAAACATCTCAAAGTTCCTCAGACTCGATGTCCAAGTTATTTTCATCTCATCTGCCCTAAGGCATTCCTTTTTTTTTTTTTTGAGACAAGGTCTCACTGCATAGTTCAAACTGGCCTTGAACTTACTATGCCACCTAGGCTGCTTCAAACTCATACCTCCCGAGTGCTGGGATCACAGGCACACACCACTATACCCAGTTTGGTTAGCATTTTTTATAATTTTTTATTTATTTATTTTTTTCTTGTTTCAGAACCTTTGTTTATTCACTCATTTTTATGGCTGGCTCAGCCCACCCCGGGGGCAGGGCTGGCGCAGCATGTGGTACCGGGGATCGAACCGAGGTCCCTGAAGCCACCCAAGCTTTTCCAAGCAGGGGCTTTAGACCACTGAGCCATCCCGCCGGGCCCGGTTAGCATTTTTTAAATTCATATTTTTGTTCTTCCCCAAAGCCCTCCTCCCTTGAATTTCCTGCTAGCATCCTCCCACTGACTGGTCTTTCTATCTCCAAGCACCCACTTCAATCCAAAATCTATATTATATTAAAAATTCAAAAATTCTGAACGTCTTAATGTAGTTGAAAGCCTCATGGTCTCGTACTTTCGGCACCCTCTTTTTTTTTTTTTTTTTAAGAATTTTTAAATTTTTTTTTCTTGTTTCAGAACCTTTGTTTATTCACTCATCTTCATGGCCAGCTCAGCCCGCCCCAAGGGCAGGGCTGGTGCAGCATGTGGTGCCAGGGATTGAACCGCAGTCCTTGAAGCCACCCAAGCTTTCCCAAGCAGGTGCTTTAGACCACTGAGCCATCCCGCCAGGCCCCTTGGCCCCCTCTTATCACTCACCCATAAGCTTTCTTTTTTTGTGTGTGTGGAACCAAGGATCAAACTCAGGACCTTGCACTTACCAGGGAGGCACTTGTGCCCTGAGCTATCTCCCCTGCCCCAGCTTTCTTTTTCATCCATCTTAAATTTGTAGTTTTATAAGTATACTACAAAAGTATCTTTCTCTGGATTTTAGATCATGTTATTTTCCCCAGAATTCCCTACTCCATCTCCCATTTTCTTTGGCTTTTTTTTTTTTTTTTTTTTTTTTTTTTTTTTTTTTTTTTTTTTTTTTTTTTTTTTTTTTTTTTTTTTTTTTTTTTTTTTTTTTTTTTTTTTTGTCTTTTAGGGAAGGGTCTACAAGGGTGTTCAGGGTTTCACTACTAGATCAGACATAGAGTGATCTGCCTGTTTACAGCCTCCCAAGAGCTGAGATTACACGTGTGTGCTACCATGCCCAGTCTCAAATTGCCATCTCAGTGTGCCATGGGGGTGGGACCAGCATGGCAGGCCCAGGAATCAAACCCCTGACCCCTGCACCTGCTTGCAGTTACTTTAATCCACTGAGCTATTTGGCCGGACCCCTTCTTTGGTTTAAAAAAAAAAAAAAAAAAAAAAAAAAATCTCTTCAGGTCTCACCAAAAACATCTCTGGAAGTTTTTTTCTGGCTTGACAATTTCCCCACCTTCAATACCACTGCTATGAACTTTCTTTCTTTTTCTTTTTCTTTTTTTTAGCAGAACATATTTATTAGGGGAGGGGCCCAGCAGGATGGCTCAGTGGTCTAAAGCGCCTGCTTGGGAAGCTTGGGCGGCTTTAGGGACCGCGGTTCGATCCCCGGCACCACATGCTGCGCCAGCCCTGCCCTCTGGGGGGCAGGCTGAGCCGGCCATAAAAATGAGTGAATAAACAAACAAAGGTTCTGAAACAAGAATAAAAAATAAATAATAAAATAAAATATTTATTAGGGGAAAGAAAGCTCCTGTCCAAGAGAGGGACAGGAGGGGGGTCCCGAGTGGGTGTCCCCCTGCTATGAACTTTCTATTATCATAATACTTATCACACTGTAGCAAAATTACCCAAGTTACATGTTCTTTGAGTAAGCTCTTTGAAGAAAGGGCTTATCTTACTCATTCTGGTATAATCTGTGCATAGCACATGCCTCCTGGCACACCGGAGACACTAAATAAGTAGCTATTTAATGAATGAAGACCTTGATCTCACTTGTATTTTATGTTAAAGGCTCATTCTATACATAATGTTCAGGAGAGGAGTGCACTGAGCCAATCACAGAAGCTTGCATTCTAAGAAACACAGTGGCGTGTTTGAAGGTCCAGATTAAAAAAAAAAAAAAAAAAAAAAAAAAAACCTCTTAAAAGTTTCCTGTTTCAGAGAAACAAGGGAAATTGGATCTTACAGCCAACAACCTTAGGAGTTCTGGGTCAAGTGGTGCAGGGGTGGAGGTGATGAGGAGTTTCAAAAACTCAAGTTCATTTCTATCTTTAATGGTACTATTGCTGTGGCCAGAGAGGCTACAAGTTATGCTGGTTTTCTGGATGGCTCCCTACAAGCATTTAGCAAATACTTGGTGATTTATTTCTTTATGGTCTGATTTTTAGTCAAATTTCCAGAGTGTCTTACCTGCCTTAGATTCTGCTCCACTCTCATGACAGCTAGACATGGTTGAAAGAACTGCTCTCGGCAGTAGAGCAGCTGCTACCAGCACAGTGGTGCATGCCTGCCACCCCAGCAACTTGGAAGCTGCGGCAGGAGGATCACTGTGCATTGGAGGATCACCTGGGCTCCATAGTGAGCTCAAGGCCACTCTGAAATATAAAGACCTTGTCTAAAAATTAAAAAGGAATAGCTATCTTCACCTTTCACATCCTTATCCATCAGCAGGTCCTGATAACTCAACTTACTTTCACCTTCTCTCCTACTACAAGGCTCAAGGGAACCAGCCCCGGCCTCCCCTAATCTGCTACAGGGGCCTCCTCACTGGCCTCTTGATTCTTCCTGTCCATCCCGCTCCATAGTTCACTTATTATTTTACAATTCAGAATAAACAATCTAAAAGGTAAATTAGATGATATTAATTTTCCACATAGAATCCTCCAATAGAATAACCTAGGAGACTGAAAAATGGAGTCACAAATACACTGTTAAGTTTATGTCACTTCACACGATTCGCCAATGAAAAGTAGACTATTGACACTATTGACACATATGACTACATGGATACCTCTCAAAAGTGTAAGGACTCGTACACAAATGAGTCCATACTGTATAATTGTTTTTATCCACAGTGCTAGAAGAGACCAGATGTAGTAGCCAACACCTGTAATCCCAGAACTTGAGAGGCTGAGGCAGGAGGATCACTGTGAATCAAAAGCCAGCAAGGGCTACATAAGTGAGTTCAAGGCCAGCCTGAGCTGCATAGTGAGAACTTGTCCTCCCCACCCCCAAAAGAAAAGGTTATAGAATAAGAGGAAGTTATATCTACAAAAGGTAGAAGAAAGTCACAGCAGTGGTTTCCTTTTAGGTTTCCCAGGGGCAAATGAAAGAACTTTATTGATAATAGGAATTTTGCATATCCTAGTAAGGGCTTAGGTTACAGAGATGCATGAAGTTGTTAAAACAAGGGGACTATACACTTAAGATTTCTATCTTCACTGTGTGCAAATTTTATCCCAACCTGAAAAGAAATGCAAACAGAGTACTGAGTTTGGTTAAATAATACATATGCAAGAATACTTCACAGAAATTACTGATTTCTGCAACATGCTTAGCAATTCATCACAAATGTGTCGGACTAAAGAGTGGATAGGGTGATAAATGGGTAGGAATATGGAAGAAGAGCTGCAACAAAAGCGAATGGTAGGCTGGGGAGCTACCTCAGTGGAATAAGCAAGTGTAGGTTACTGAGTTCAATCCCTGGTACCACAGAGGGGGAAAAATATCTATATATATATATCTATATAGATATATATAGATATATATAGATATAGATAGGTAGATATAGATATAGATATATAGATATAGATATATAGATATATACTTTTTAATTAGCATCTGTAAATAAAGCAGTAGGAGCATGGGGCTGGGGAGACAGCTCAGGGGCACAAGTGCCTGGCAAGTGCAAGGTCCTGAGTTCGATCCCTGGTTCCATAAGAAAAAAAAAAAAAAAAAAACCAAATGGTAGAAGCATGGTAAGAATGTACATATTCTGGCTGGGGAGATAGCTCAGAAGTCGGAGGTGCCTGCTTAGGCAAGCTTAGGCAGGCACAGGGGACCATGGTTTGAGCTCCAGGACAATGTGTCACACCAGTCTTGCCCTCAGGGTGAGCTGAGCCTGCCCCTCCCACACCCAAAAAAGAGAAAGTACAAATTCCCTAGGAAACTCAGCCTTGCTGTTCAAATTTTTTTTTGTGTTAAAATCACTGGAGAAATAACTCCTCCAGGCTGATGACACTTCCAGAATGCCAATCTAGGAAACTCATTGGACACTGCACTGAAGCAAATATTTGACAGTAAAAATTATGAAAAGCATCCACTTAGAGCTTCTGGATATCGTTCCAAGAGCATTCAACAAATAGAGAAACATTTATCCAAGAAAATTTAGCAAACCTTGATAAGAGCAATACGAGTGTGTGGAGTCTGAGCTTCTACCTGATCTCAGTCCCTCCCCTAACTAAATGCAACAGAGCCAAGACAACGAGGCTCCCTTTCCCTCCAGCTCCAGGCTGGGTCTAGGCTCTCAGACCAGGAGTAGCAGGTAGCCAGTGTCTCCCAGGACTCCCCTCAGTTCTGCATTACAGAAATGTTTTCCCAGACAAGAGACTAGACTAGGATTCCCTTCTTGTCTGGTCCCCTCTTGCTGATTAGAAAGTTTAATTAGGCAAAAAAAAAAAAAAAAGTCTGGAAACACTGGATCCCTAAGGCCTCCACCTTGCTCACTCACAACTCCAGTGCCAGGAGGAGCAAGTTGAAAAGAACAGGGGCTGCTTGTGCAACTAGAGCCCCCCTTGTGGATGAAGGCAGAGGCGCCACTTCAGAAGAGCAGGAGCAGCTTGAAATTTTAAGTAGAAGCCCATGTGAAAAGGCAGCTAGGAAGAACCTTCCTGAACTCAAAGGGAGCTTCAAAGTCTGCGCTGGCAAAGGAGCCTGTCTACAAGGTCTGGTTAAAATGTGTGTTTAAATTAAAAATAAATGTATTACAGGAAAAGACACGTTGGCATCGCCTTCCCTCAAAATATGCCCCGCTGCTTTGAAGGCACCCCGCCACCTCTGAAACAGTTCTGGGGGTCTTCATTCATGAATGTTTTCATCTGTGCTATCATGGCTGACTCAATGTCCCGAGCTGGCTCCAACTGTTGCCCCTTCATGGTCATGGTACTGTCAGGGGAAAGCCAGAACTTGCGCAGTGCTAAACGCAGTGGATAACATAAATGAAGACACACTATCACGTCTTGACTGCATTTTGTCATGTTGTATGCATTTCCATTGGATGACACTTGGTAGAAGCACTTTTTTGTTGTATCTTATAAAGATATTTACCAAAAAAAAAGAACTGAAAGTAGCAAAGACAACAGTATATGTGTGTGTTTAAAGACAGGAAGAGCTTTTTAAAGATTAATGGCAATGTGTTTTTTTACTGTAAAATTTGTTTGTTTTGAGTCAGAGTCTCATTATGTAGCCTAGGCTGGCCTAGAACTCAGGATGATTCTCCTGTGATGCCTCCGAAGTGCTGGGATTACAAGCATATGCCACCATTTACACCTATTATCGCTTTTGTAATTTAAGCACATTTTGATCTACCTGTATATGACTAAAAAGGATATTCTATTGTCAAAAACAATAGAGCAATCAGGTAGAAATTACTGGCATGTAATAACTGGGTATGCCACCATTAGGCCAGTCTACTGCCAGAAACTTACCCATGAAACTGAGGAGGATTAAAAACACTACTGCTAAAACAACAGTTGCCCCAGCTCTTTAGAAAGATGTGTGATCAAGGCTTCACTCTCTAAGCAGCAGCAGCAGACACTGGCGGAGGGGTGTCATTTCAGCTTGGTTTGGTCGTTACTGTTTGTAGTGGGTGGTTAACTGATGCTCAGTTAGTTACACTCAGCTGAGTTGATCTTGGTGGTGCTGGGTGTGGGAGACCAGCTGAGGATTATTGCCAGTGGCACGAGAAGCAGAACTGGAGAAGCGGTGGAGAGGCTGGCAGGGAAGCTGTTTGGAGCTGTGGGAGCTGTAGCGCCACTGGTTCTCTTGGGCTGTTCTGCTGGGTGACCTTGGCATGCTGGCTTTCCTGATGAACTTGGCTGTTCTTGTTGGACGAGGAGCTCAGGACATTGTTGTCTTTGAGCATGGCTACAGTTCCTATGGGGAGAACTCTGGTCCTCACCTTGAGCATCACTTCCTGGCTCCAAAAGGGAAGATGGTGCACTGCTCAGCCTTCTGGAGAACCTTGTTGCATTGGCTTTCCTGATATGAACTCGGCTGTCCTCATCACTGGAGGGGCTCAGGACCTCTCTGCTGCTGAGGACGGCTGTGGTACCTTTGGGGAGCTCTGATGCTCACCAGAGCACTGCTGCCTGTGCAGATCCCTGAGGTCATCCAGATCCTTCATCTTGCTGACATGGACTTTCTAGCTTCCACTACTGACCTTTGGGTCTTTCCAACATAGATCCATGAAGTGGGCCTGCATGAGACACTGTCATGGGCTCTAGGACTACAGTGGACATGCAGGAAGCATTGTTATGGGCTCTAGGTTTTCAGCTGGACTCATGCAGGGTATTAAGAGGATCTGGCTCAGGCTGCCTTAAGAGAGGGTTCGGGAATCGAACCACTTCCCCAGTGTCCGATAGGATTGCCTGCACAGGCACTTAAACAACTGAGCTAACCCGCAAGCCCTCCTTATGCAGGGTATTAGGATCCAGGCCCTCTTAAATATGTGGGCAGATTCCCTGCAATCTTTTTTTTTTTTTTTTTTTTTTTCTTTTGTCTTTTTGAGACAGGGTCTCGCTATGCAGTTCAGGCTGGCCTTGAGCTCACTTTTGTAGCCCAGGCTGGTCTCGAACTCGCACTGATTCTCCTGCCTCAGCCTCCCGAGTGCTGGGATTACAGGCGTGCGCCACCACGCCTGGCCCTTCCTGCAATCTTTGAATATGCTCTTTTGAGTGATTCTTTATGCAATAGTCTTATAAAGTGCTTCTCATATTATATCGTTCCCCTTGCAAAAACCCCAAACCATGACACTGTTTTTTTCCTCTTTTTGCTTCTCTCCTTCTTTCTTATTGCTTTATCTTCCCTTTTGTCCTTTCCTCCTTTCATTAGGCATATATGTTGGAGATGTCTGTACATGTGCAAAGTAGAACAAAAATTAATCCCTGCTTTAATTTATATAATTTATAGTACCTTTCACAGGCAAGTAAGGGTAGCCCTCACCAAAACTGTGTACAGAAAACACAGGTACAAGCTATCACTCAGTGTATTAGCAGATCTGACTCTCTCACAGCCCCCTCAGTGTTTTGCTACCCCCGCTCCCTCCCTGTCCCTTCTTCTACTCCAGACATATTCTTTCAGATCTGCTCTCCACCATCCCCCCACTGCCGCTGTAAAAGGATCAACACATTTTTGTCTTCTCTCGTGTATCTGCTGTTATTT
Organism: Myocastor coypus; assembly: GCA_004027025.1. Taxonomy (NCBI): domain Eukaryota; kingdom Metazoa; phylum Chordata; class Mammalia; order Rodentia; family Myocastoridae; genus Myocastor; species Myocastor coypus. Next base: position 38,887 of record PVJA010012161.1, read on the forward strand.
CTCTGTTCTCCTCCTATTCTTGCTGATCTACTCTCCTTTTCTTACCACATCCCAGCCCACCTGCCAGGAGTAGCAGTTGGCATCTTTTGTAGGTCGCCAATTAAACAAGTTGTAATGTATAGGACTGTTGTCTGGTTGGCTCTGCTGCTACTGATATAACCAGTAAGGATTTTCTTCTTACAACACACCAATCGGGTCTGATCCTACTAAACTGAGCGGGATGAAGAACTCAATAAATAACAAAGTGTTACTGAAGTAAAAATTGCATCACTAGGAGACTGACACTAGTGAAAAAGATATCTATACTAGCAGCAAAGTCTTCCCACTCTAACTGAGCTTCAACCCTCAGCACCAAAACCAATAAAAGCACAAGAAAACAAGGCAACACAGTGCCTCCAAAAAGTCCCCACTCCCCCAAAGCTGGTCCAATGGGCTGTGGTAGAGAAGAAATAAAGAAAAACCAAATGACTGAAATGTATGAAAGTTTAAGAGAAGAAGGAAACAAGAAAGCAAGATCAACAAGTTATTTGCTGAGCTCAGAAATGATACAACTGTGCAGACAATAAGCTTAAGTTCTAAAATGATCATCAGGCTTAAGGAAGATACAAACAGAAGTTACCTGAGGTGACCAAATGATACGAAGTATGAATGGACAGTGTAGCAAGTGTTTCAAGTTCATGGAAAGGGACAGAACAGAATTATAGCATATAAAAAAAATCTATTGCAAGTAGGGATGATAAAAGCGACCATTGTTAGGAGAGTGCCTGAACCAAAAGACAAGGCTGATGCAAGAGATCATATACTCAGAAATAAATTAAAAACAATAAAAGATCATAGAAAACAGATCCAATAGCTTTCCAAGTGTAGGGGAAAAATTCAACATACAGGCAAATGAGGCATATCCAAGCCTTAGGAGCCACAATTAGAAAAACAAAACAAAACAACAACAACAAAACCCTGTCCTTCATATGTCAGAGCTAAAATTCCTGAAGTCCAACATGAGGTCAGAATTTTTAAAGATTTTAGAGGACAGTAACAAATCATGTATGAGAATAACCCTATTAAAATTATAGCAGACTGTACTTAGGCATACTATACATCATTGATCACTTTCCTCTATGGCCCTGTAATCTCCTTAAACAGGATATTTAGGACACCACTGAGTTATAGGCTATAACAGTACAAGTTCTCTTATGTCGAGTCCTCACTGACCTTGAAGGGTTAGGGCCAAAATATTGGTTATATCCTTTTAGCCCTTCTTTTTCTCTAATACTTTGGTCTGTCAACGTAAGTTGTTAACCCTCCAGAAGAGAAGCTTAATGATATTATTCCCTGTAACATAGGCACTTGAGCTTAACATCACTATCTTTCTGAATATAAAATGCCTTAAACATATCATGAAACAGGTATTTTCCATCAATCATTGATATTCTAAACTTTAAATCTCTCTAAAATGTAAAAAAAAAAAAAACTGAATTTTTACACAGAAGTTAAGGAATTTAACCATTTACAAAATTGAGGCGGTGCACTCCTATGGATTTGACTGACCTTGTCAGATAGAAAAGTTACATTTTTTGTTATACAGGTCTTGCTTTATCTTGGTCTTAATCATCTAGCAGAAAAGTCTAACCATGTGGTATAAAAAGTAAAGCCATATTAATATGCTGAGCTGTAAAAGGCTCAAGTCAACAGCCTCTGATATTTCCAGTTGTACTGATAACCCACTACTATTATGGAATATATATATATATATATATATATATATATATATATATATATCTACTTTCACTTTGTTCAGTGGGAAGAAACACTAACAGTGTTTAGACAAGATATCATGTTTGCATCTTATCCTCTGAATAACTGCTATGAAGACAACAGTATGCAAAGTATTAATTATTGTATGTCTTTTACTAACCTGTTGTGAAATTCTCATTGCTATTTCTTTCCATTAATATTAATATAAAATGAATAAAAATATAGCAGATTTCTCAACAAAATTTTACAGCTCCAAAGAGTTTGAAGTAAATTTTTTTTCAAACCCTGAAAGAAAACAACTTTTGAGCTGAGGAAGTAGCTCTGGTGGTCTAAGTGCCTGCCTGGCAAGCACAAGGACTTGAGTTTGATCCCCAGTACTTCAGGCTGTGACTGCCCCAAAACTAGGTGTGATGGTGCATGCCTTTAATCCCAGTGCTGGGGAGACTGAGACAGAAGGATCACTGAGTCTCCTCTGTGTAGCCCAACTCTGTATCAAATAAATAAATAAATAAATAAATAAATAAATAAATAAATAAATATTTTAAAACTTTCATCTCAGATTAATGTACCTTGCAAAGCTAACTTTTAAAATTGTTAGAGTAGGGCTAGTCAAATAGCTCAGTGGATTCAAGTGCCTGCAAGCAGGTGTAGGAGCTTGGGGTTTGATCCCCAGGCTTGCTCGGTTGGCCCTGCCTCCAGGGCCTGCTGAGATGACAATTGAGACTGGGTGTAGTGATACGTGCCTGTAATCCCAGCTCTATAAGGCTATAAACAGGTGGATCATTTCGAGTCCAGGTCTAGTAGTGAGACTCTGAATGCCCTGTCCCTGTAGACTCTTCCCTAAAAATACAAAGATAATAGAAAATAAAATAAAATAGATAGAGAAATAAAAACTTACCATATCAAAGAGCACTTTAAGAAATTTATGACCAAAAACATGTACAAAAAAAAATACTTCTGGATATCCAAGACTGAGATGACAAATCTAATACCAAAGACTCTAGTGGAGTGAACACATCAAACAGGAGAGACTCTTAAGTAAAAGGAGGAAATGAATCAACAAGAGAAAATAATCCAATAATAGCAATTAGTCTATACCTTACAGTAATAACTTTTAATATTAATGGCCTCAAATCACCAATCAAAAGACTGGCCAATTGGATTTAAAAAAATTCAGTGCTGTGCTGCATACTCTTGTATGCACTTCTGACACATAAAGCTCAAAGGATAACAATCCAAAGACAGAAAACAATATTCCATACAGTGGGATCCAAAGAGCAAGGAGAACCTATACAATTTTCAAATAAAACAGGCTGAAGGCTAAAACTAATGAGAAGAGTAAAAGGTTGTTATTATATGCTGATGAAGATAACATTTACAATATTGTAAATACACGTGCACTGATGTGGGCACACCCAAATTCATAAAGCACATACCTCTTGACATAAAAATCAGATAAACATTAACACAATTATAGTTGCAAATGTCAATATCTCATAGTCATAAATAGACAGATGGATGAGACAAAAAAAAATCGGCAAAGAATCATAGTTGAACCATATCTTTGAACATAAGGATTTAGTAGACAGCTGCAGAGTAGGTGTAGTGATGTGTGCCTGTAATGCCAGCTGCAGAGTGTTCCACCTATAAACAACAGAATAAATACTCTTCTCAGGAGCACACAGAACTTTCTCTAAAATAGGCCATACATAAGACCATAAAGTTTGCTTGAATAGATGCAAAAGAGCTGTAGTAATCAGGTGTAAATTATCAGATCACAGTCCAATGAAACCTTGAAATCAATGACAAAAGAAACCTCAGAACTATCCAAATGCGTTGAGATTAAACAAGACACTCTTGAATAATCAGTCAACAGAAGAAATCAAACAGTTCGTACAATTAAATGATAAAGCTGGTATAACACACCAGACTTATGTTACATCATGAAGGCAGTCTTAAGAAGGAAGTTTATGGCTATGAATGCCTACTTTAGATTTTTTTTTTTTTTTTTTTGGTGGGACTGGAGTTCAAAATCATGGCCTTGCACTTGCCTGGCAGGCACTTGTGTCACGGAGCTTTAGAAACACAAACATGGCTCCAATAAATAATCTGAGGATTTCCTTCAAGGTCCTAGAAAAACAAGAATAATCCAAATCCAAAACTAGTACAATGGCCGGGCGTGGTGGCTCACGCCTGTAATCCCAGCACTCGGGAGGCTGAGGCAGGAGGATCGGTGTGAGTTCGAGACCAGCCTGGGCTACAAAAGTGAGCTCAGGACCAGCCTCAACTGCATAGTGAGACCCTGTCTCAAAAAGACAAAAAAAAAAAAAAACTAGTACAATGAAGGAAATTACAAAGCTCAAAGGTGAAATTAATGAAATTGAGACTAAAAAATTCATTAAAAGTCAGTGAATCAAAGAATTGGTTCATCAAATGAATAAACAAATTCTAAGCCAAACTTACCAAAAGAAGGAAAGAAAAAGCCTGTATCAATTCAATTAGAAATGAAAAAGAAAAACCAAACCAGGTACCACAGAAATCCAAAGGATTATAAAAGTAGCTACTCTGCTTTGAAGAATAAATTACAGAATCTAGAAGAAATGGAGACTCCTTAACACATATGAACTACCAAAACGACATGAAAATCCTGAACAGTCCAATATCAGGCAATGAAATTGAGGTAGTAATAAAAAGAAACCCTACCAACTAGTAGAAAAAGAAAAACCTATGTCTCAGTGGATTCACCCTGAGTTCTTGTAGAACTCAGGGAAGAACTAATGCCAATACTCCTAAAGCTCTTCAATGAAATTGATTCTCAGTACAAAAAAAAACAAGAAGCAATGGAAAGTTAGTGAAGGTCTTAAAAAGGTGAAAAATTAATTAGTAAGGGTTTAAAAAAAAATCACTCTGGCTACAATGTTGAGAGGGCAACAGGTAGGCAGACTAGTTGTAAACATAGCTAGACCAGCTAAGAAATTGTGAAAACCAGGAGACCTTGTAAAGAGTGAAGGTCTAAGGGACACTTGGAAAGACTGAATCTGGAAAATGCAAGAGAAGGAGCAGTTGGAGATGACTGTCAGGTTCCAACCTGCTACAGTCAGATAGAAAGGGCACTCCTGGATATAGAGATCGCTCACTGAAAACAATACCAGATTTAGGTAGATATTTGTGAGTGGGGAATGGTAGTGCTTTTGAGACCTCCAAATGGAAAATGGAGAAGAGGCAATTGGACGTTTAAGTCTGAAGTTCAGAAGACAATCTCAACAAGAGATAGGGCCATCCGCTCATGACTGTTAAGCAAGGATAAGAATGCACCAGGAAGGCAGGTCTTAGCCAGTAGAAACCTGGGATTCGGTGACTCTTAAATAGAAGGCAGTAGTTAATGGAGAAACCCTCAAATGAACAGCCAAGGGGAGGCAGGAGGCCCTGAGAGGGTGGTGAGATGAGAGGTGAGAAAGGTTACTCTCATTGCTTCTAGAAGCACTGCACTTCTGACAGCACCATCTTCGATAGTTCTGGGAAGGGGCCAGGCACTTCTCCACCCAGCAAGTGTCATCCTTCCTTTGCCCCTACAGGGCCCCTGCCAGGCAGCCGCCGCATCTGCTGCTGCTGCAGCTGCTGCCACTGCTTCTCCTACCTGAGAAGCTGCTCTGCCCCAGGCTTCTGTCCCAATTTTGTACCCCAAGGCTAAGGAACAAAATATACTGTTGCTTGTTTATTAATCCATTACTGTATCTATCACCCAGTCTCTCAGTGATGAGAACTATTTATGAGGAAAATATAGTATAAAGTATACTGTACAGGGCCTGGTGGGATGGCTCAGTGGTCTAAAGCGCCTGCTTGGGAAAGCTTGGGCGGCTTCAGGGACCGCGGTTCGATCCCCGGCACCACATGCTGCGCCAGCCCTGCCCTTGGGGCACAGAGATAGACATAGATGTCTCTGTGCAAACAGGGAAAGCTTTGGAGTGCCCAGCATCCCTAAGGTCCTGAAGCTTAGCCGGCCTTCCTCTGGAAAGACCTCACACTTAGAAACACAAACCACCATGCTGAAACTGGCAGGGTTACTCCGTGACCTGGACACTTAGAACGAGTTTAACCTTCTGAGTTCCTATACAAACAGAAGGGAGAGAATGAATACTTCAGTAGTTTCACTGTAGAAGCAGCTGGAAAGGCACCAACTTCTGAAATGCATTCTCTGAACAAACTGAACAAGTTGTGGCTATGGGTGTCCTGGGAATCTTGGAATTCCTCCTGAACAGAACTGCTTTTTAGCTGGAATTCATTATTTCATTCTATGCAGATACATGCTTGGAGTGCCCAGCATCCCTAAACATCTGCATTTCAGCTCTCCTTATGCATTAAGAAAAAGCAAACTATTAAACTGAGAGAAAATACTAGCTTTTATATAAAGGAGAGAATATAATCTATCTTCAAAGCCACTTATATAAGTCATAGAGAAAATTTACACGAGTGTGTCGTATCAGGCATAAGATAGGTAGGACCAGGGATATGAGGACCACAGGGGAAGATATATTTACCCTGTAACAATCTACATTTAAGATTTTTTGAAATTGTAAATACTATCCAAAATACTAAATTTTAAAATCTGGAATAATATTAGTTTCTGCTATGTACGATTTAAGTCATCTATTTTTTGTTTTTATTTATTTATTTTTTTTTCTGTCTTTTTGAGACAGGGTCTCTCTGTGCAGTTCAGGCTGGCCTTGAGCTCACTTTTGTAGCCCAGGCTGGTCTCGAACTCACACCGATCCTCCTGCCTCAGCCTCCCGAGTGCTGGGATTACAGGCGTGCACCACCACACCAGGCTATTTTTTGTTTTTAATGAAACTTTGTTTAGTGTTTTATTTTTATTATTAAAAATTTTTAAATAATTGCATTCATTTCTCTATTATAAAATATAATAGAGAGAAGTCCAGTATCTCTGCCCAGTTTTTCCCCTTCTAGCAAAGGGCCTGGCAGGATGGCTCAGTGGTCTAAAGCACCTGCTTAGGAAAGCTTAGGCAGCTGCAGGGACCATGGTTCAATCTCCGGCACCACATGCTGCGCCAGCCCTGCCCTCAGGGCAGGCTGAGCTAGCCATTAAAAAAAAAAAAAAAAAAATCTAGTAAGGGTCTACAAAAGTACAATGGATGCAAATCACAGTACTTCATTCCTTTTTGTGGTTGCATACTCCACAATTTGTTTACTCATCTGTTAAAGGACACTTGGGCCAGCTCTGTCTTTTGTCCATCTTAAATAGTGTTTGTGTAACATTCACATACAAGTTTTTGGGCACCAGTTTTCAATTATTAGGAATATAAATCTAGAAATGGAACTACTCGGCTATGTGATTAATTGGTGCTTACCTTTTTGAGGAATTGACAAATCTTTCCATTTTACATCACCATCAGAAATTAATGAGCATTCCTGTTGCTCCAGATCCTTGCCAACAATATCACCTTCTGGTTTCTTCTCACAGCTTTATTGGTGAATGTGGAATGTTAACTCATTATAGCTTTGATTTGCATCTCCTTCATAACCAGTGATAGCAAACATGTTTTTTTTAATTATTTTTTTTAAGAGTAGGGGAATTTACTGGGGAAAAGGGATGAGGAATGAGAATAGTTCCTGAGAGACAGGAAGAGTCTTGAATGAATTTTCCTAGCCTCAAACTCACTATGTAGCCCAGGTTGGCCTCAAACTCATGGCAATCTTCCTGCCTCAGCCTTCTGAGGGCTGGGATTACAGGTGTGATTCACCACTGTGTACTTAATGGTTATCTGTAAATCTCCTTTCTTTTTTTTTTTTTTTTTTTTTTGTGGGACCAGGGTTCGAACTCACAACCTTGCACTTGTCCAGCAGGCACTTGTGCCTCGGAGCTATCTCCCCAGCCCCTGTAAATCTCCTTTCGAGAAATGCATATTCAAGTGCATACTATTTTTAATTACATCATTACTAAGGGCCAGGCGTCACGATACACACCTGCCATTCCAGTACTTGGGAGGCTGAGGCCAGAGGATCTCAGTGAATTCAAGGCCAGTCTTGAACTACGTAATTAGTTGAGTCAGGATCTCAACTGTTGCCCAAGCCGGTTTTGGTTTTGGTACCAGGGAACAAATTCAGAACCTTGTGCTTCCCAGGCAGGCAATTTATGCCACTAAGCTATCTCCCCGGAGTACATAATAAGTTGAAAGCCAGCCTAAATGAACTATATACCAAGAGTCTGTCTCAAAAAGTAGGCTACAACAACAACAAAATAATGTTGATGATAATATATTTTAAAACACAGGGATTAAAGTTTACATTTTTTTCTATGCAGAATATTCTTCTACTTCTGATAAAATTAAAATTTCAAAATGGTATCTCATTGTATTAGCTGAAGTAATGGCAACTATTTTAACAATTTCCAAAAGTTTGAGGGTTCTGCTACGGTTGAAATTTCCCTCCTGATACATTAAACAGCACAGTCTGTAATCAGCTTTTCTACAGTCTCCTTCTCCCGTGCCGCTATGCCATCTTCACCCCAAGTCTCCCAAGGAAGCTCTCAGCAACCCAGTGCTAGGATTTCCAAAGTAGTGCTGAAGACTCGGTGAGGTCATAGACCCTGTGCTAAAGATATCCGGTTGCCTTTATGTACAGAAATGGGGGAAAATTCTGGGTTGGATTAATCCTGGTAGACATTGCACAGTAGATGCAGCAGGAAACAAAGAAGTTCAGATGACCAGAAGATATGGGTGGAGTACTGTACCACGATGTATTCACTGGAAAGGAAAACAGGTGTAACAATGCAAAAGAGTTAATGGGCTTCTGGTGAAGTTATGAAGAGATTAAAGGACTGAACAATAGCCAGGTATAAGGCTGTGCGGGAGATGGAGGGCAAACAGACTGTGGTCGGTAAATAACATATCACAGCTAACATTTTTAAAATAGAGAGCTTTTGTTTGGATGATAACAAGGAACAAAGGGGTGGATTTGGGAGGAACAGCCGTCACAGGGTATAATTTATAGCTCTTCAAGTTCAAACTAGGCAAGAAGCTTAGGGTGTTAGTCAGACGGTCCACGGATGGTGAAGTTTCCCATGTCAAGACCCATGTAAACAAAGGAGAGGGTCCAGAAGGAATATAATTGTGTTTTAAAGAAAGATAGTTACACAGCATGAGACCAAGGAAATGGAGCTCCGAAAAAGAATCTGGTTCATGTGAAAACAATAATTTCAAACTGGCTGTCTCCGTGGCAGTGTTTCTAAGGGAAGAGTCAAGGCAGTGTTTGACAGTAGCGGGGAATATTATCTGCCTCAGAGCGAGGATTCCAGCATGGACAGCAGGAGGAAGGGCACAAGGGTGGAGAGAGCTCAACAAGGTGTAGAGATTTCTACAGCAGCATTACGAAGTAGACCACCTGAAAACGGGCTTCAAAACACCTAGTTAGAAATGTCGTTTTAAAAAGAAAAAAGAAACAATACTAACAAACATTTTCAGATTTAAAAGGCAAGTTTTCAAAAAGACAAGAGAATTGTCCAAGGAGTAAAAACACAAAAGCACCCGTGAACTTGAGCAAGAGTATGCTTATGCTAGCATTTAGCATGCTAATGATATACTAATGATATGTTAAAATGCATGCTAATAAGTATGCTAATAGGTTGGCAATGCTAATAGGTTGATCGCCACACGTCTGAAGGGTAAGTAGGGGAGAAGGTCTCAAGGTCATGTGAGGCAAGGAGCTGAGATTTAAGCCTCTGTGTAGAGCCAGGCCCTTTCAAACATTAAGCTTTAGTGAAAGGATGAATTAAAAAGAAATTTGCTTTAATATTAGATAAGAAGATAAAGCTGGGGGGGGCAGGTGTGGATAGCTCAGTAGAATAAGTGCTTGCATAGGAAGCACAAGGTCCTGATTTCAATTCCTGCTACCACAAATAAATGAAATAAAGAAACAAACAAACAAATAAATAAATGAATAAAAACTGAAAAAGAAGATAAAGCCAGGTGTGGTGGCATACCCCTGTAATTCCAGCATATGGCAGGCTGAAATAGGAGAACGGCTGTGCGTTCGAGGTCAGCCTAGCTTACATAGTGAGTTTGTGACCAGCTTTGACTACATAGAGAGACTCTATCTCAAAAGGAAAAAAAAAAAAGAAAAAATGGATCAGAGTACCAGGGAGCATCTCAACATCTACCATATCAGTCATATTTTTATTGCAGAGGGGCATGACCAGTGAAATACTTTCAAGAAAGGATTCCATTAGCGTAGAATGGGAGAGGGATATAATGTAGAAATATAGCTTTTGGCTCTCTGAGCAGCACCATGGCGGTAGGCAAGAACAAGTGCCTTACGAAAGGCGGAAAAAAAGGAGCCAAGAAGAAAGTGGTTGACCCATTTTCTAAAAAAGACTAGTATGATGTGAAGGCGCCCGCTATGTTCAACATAAGAAATATCAGAAAAACACTCGTCACCAGAACTCAAGGAACCAGAATTGCATCTGATGGGCTCAAAGGCCGTGTGTTTGAAGTGAGCCTTGCTGATCTGCAGAATGATGAGGTTGCCTTTAGAAAATTCAAGCTAATTACTGAAGATGTGCAGGGCACAAACCACCTAACTTCCATGGCATGGACCTCACCTGTGACAAAATGTGTTCCATGGTCAAAAAATGGCAGACCATGATCAAAGCCCATATTGATGTCAAGACTACTGATGGTTATTTGCCTTGACTGTTCTATGTTGGCTTTACTAAAAAATGCACCAATCAGATACAGAAGAAGACCCCTTACGCTCAGCACCAACAGGTCTGCCAGATCCAAAAGAAGATGATGGCAATCGTGACCCGAGAGGTGCAGACAAATGACTTGAAGGAAGCAGTCAATGAACTGATTCCAGGCAGCATGGGGAAAGACACAGAAAAGGCTTGCCAGTCTATCTACCCTCTTCATGATGTCTTTGTCAGGAAAGTCAAAATGCTGAAGAAGCCCAAGTTTGAATTGGGAAAACTCATGGAGCTTCATAGTGAAGGCAGTAGCTCTGGAAAGGCTCCTGGGGATGAGACTGGAGCTAAAGTGGAGTGAGCTGATGGATATGAACCACCAGCCCAAGAGTCTGCTTAAGATCCAGGTTTTTAATAGCGATAAATAAAGTCCTATTTGTGGAAAAAAATTAAGTAGAAATACAAGAGCAAGAAGGAAAAGGGAAGCCGGGCGTGGTGGCGCACGCCTGTAATCCCAGCACTCGGGAGGCTGAGGCAGGAGGATCAATGTGAGTTTGAGACCAGCCTGGGCTACAAAAGTGAGCTTAAGGCCAGCCTGAACTGCATAGTGAGACCCTGTCTCAAAAAGCAAAAAAAAAAAAAAGGAAGGAAAAGGGATAAAGTTTTCAGTGTCATCCCTCTTGAAAATGCATGCTCCAGTGCTAAAAGCCACTTAACGGAGGAATAGGGTTTAAAGAAACAAGTGACACACAAGGAGCACACATTCCAGAATGTGGAACATTGTCTATGACAGCTATTTCTGTGACAGGTCAATGGCACAGAAGGTCCAGGGTTGAGGGGGCGATGCTTTTCTACATTAAGAGATGCTTAAGAGACATCAAATAAAAAAGTAATATTTGGAATTTGTTTGGAACCTGCTTCAAATGAAGCATCTATAAAAAAGATATTTTCGAAGGCAATCTTAAACACCTACTTGGGGCCTGAGAGATGGCTCAGTGGTCTAAAGCACCTGCTTAGACAAGCTTAGGCAACTGCAGGGACACATGTTCAATTCCCGGCTGTAGAGATAATCTTAAGTAGAGAACATAAAGCCTAAGGACAACTATAGGGGGGTTACTTGGGGATTCCTGAAACCTGGATTCAAGGAAGCAGATAACCTGTTTATTCTAATGGCTCCTTGATTGTTGTCTCTTCCCTTGCCTGGGATGTTACTGGTTGTCTCCTCCCCTGCTTGGAATGTTTTAATTAGCATTTGTATTAACCTGATGTTAGGTAAATGGTGATAGAAGTAGTGGTCTCTAGTCTGCATTCCCCAAAGCAGTTTTGCAAATTCCAAGGCTGTCCTTTAGTATTCAATAAAAGTAAGATTCTTCTGGGGGACGAGGCTCACTTCCAGAGAGACAAATCTCGGTGAGTCCTCTGAACTAAATTCATCGGGTTTGTCATCGTTCCTTTCGGCACCAACACCAGAACATTACAACACCCGGCATCACATGCTGTTCCAGCCCCACCCGCAGGGCAGACTGAGCTGACAATAATAATAATAATAATAATAATAATAATAATAATAATAATAATAATAATAAACACCTACTTATCTGGTATAGTGTAACACCGTGGGTAAAAAGCTATATTTTTAGAGATGGTCTTAGAGATGTTTTATAATATTTATTTATTTAGTTAGTTTTTTCTTGTTTCAGAACCTTTGTTTATTCACTCATTTTTATGGCCGGCTCAGCCTGCCCCAAGGGCAGGGCTGGCGCAGCATGTGGTGCCCTGGATCAAACCGTGGTCCCTGAAGCCGCCCAAGCTTTCCCAAGCAGACGCTTTAGACCACTGAGCCATCCCGCCAGGCCTTAGATCTTTTTAGATACCCTCAAAGGCCTGAAGTTCAAGAGAGCCATTGCCTATAATCAGTAATTTAAAGGTACAAGTTTAGGCAAAGTCTGTAATAGACAAAACAACACTCTGATCTCAGGAGTTCAAGACCCAATGGGGGGCCAGCGAGATAACTCAGTGGACTAAGCACCTGCTTAAGCAAGTGATCCCTGACACCACATACCACAGTGGCCCTGCCCCTGCCTGGGCATGCTGACCTGGCCACAGAGACCAGGCATGGTGGTACACACCTGTAATTCCAGAGGTAAGGAGCATGAAAACAGGAGGATCACTACCAGTCCAAGCTGCATAGTGAGACCTTGTACCAAATACATTTTTTAAAAAATGGAGAGTAGAGGCTGGACCTTGGATTGATAAATGAGGCAACAGCGCCAATCTACCCAGCGATACCTAACCCGTACACTGTCCTTTCTCAGATCCCAGCAGATGCACACTGGTTTTCAGTGCTGGATTTAAAAGATGCATTCTCTTAGATTATTTGACATACAGATTCCCAGTTTCTTTTTGCCTTTGAAAATCTAATAACCAGATCCCTTAGCTGACTTGGACCATGCATCCTCAAGGTGTCAGAGACAGGACAAGCCCCTTCCCACAAATGGGCATGTTTTAAATTTCCCCAAGCCTCAGTCTTGAATATGTACATGATACACTGTTATGTGTCCCCTGAAAAGAACTATTGAGCCAGGGCACTCATGCTCTATGGAATTACCTAGTAGACAAAAGTTAAAAACTCTCTAGGTCTCAGGTACAACTTTGTAATGTTGAGGTAAAATACTTGGGCCTTATCCTACCTGAGGGAGCCCTAAGGCTGGGGGAAGAGAGAATTAAACTACTATTTTCCTTTCTGTAACCCAAGATTCTAAAACAGCAAAGGGGATTCCTAGAAATTACTGATTTTTTTCACCTTCAGACAGCAGGATAAGGTGAAGTTGCGTGACCCCACTATCAACATATAAAGGAAGCCCAAAAGGCAGTTACCCATATCTTAACCCAGGAACCTGATTCCAAAACTGCATTCCAGAAGCTTAAACAAATATCCCACCACTGAACCTACTGACAGGACACCATTTCAACCTGTAGGACATGTAGGGCATGGCTTTGTTTTTTGGTTTTTTTTTTTGTCTTTTTGAGACAGGGTCTCCCTATGCAGTTGAGGCTGGCCTTGAGCTCACTTTTGTAGCCCAGGCTGGTCTCGAACTCGCACCAATCCTCCTGCCTCCCGAGTGCTAGGATTACAGGCGTGCACCACCACACCCGGCTTAGGGCATGGCTTTGGAAGCGGTTATGCAGGATCAAGGATCTGCTCAACAGCCTGTAGGGTGTCTGAGCCATGGGCTGGACATTGCAGCGAAAGGACAGCTGCATGCCTTAGAGCTGGGGCTGCATAGCTCTCCTGGTACTAGAGCCACCTCAGTGACTTCCCACAATGATCTGATTGTATATACACCTCACAATATGGCGGGACTTCTTTATTCCAAAGAAGGCTATGGATATCAGACAACTG